>CAKNXH010062309.1:10869-24520 GCA_932178445.1 Andricus quercusramuli
TGGAATAAATAAATTGGCAGTTAAACAAATTATTCTTATAGAAAGAGACTTTTCAACAAAATACATGATTTTTTAACGAAATATTAAAATTTTTAAATTAAAAAGACCAATTTTTAATCAAAATGGAATAGCTTAAGTTTACTCAAAAAAAAAAGAAATTAGCCGAAAGAAGAATTTGAAACTAAATACATGAATTTTCAACTTAAAAAGATAAATGTTCAATTAAAAATATTAATTTTCAACCATAAAAAATGAATTTTGAAACTCAATGAAATAGTTCAATTCTCAAGAAAAATGATCATCATCAAAAAAAGAAAAAATAATTTTGAACAAAATTCATGAATTTTCGATTCAAAAAGATAAATTTTCAAAGAAAAATATCAATTTTCAACTAAGAATGAAATAGTTGAATTTTTAGATAAAACAACTATTTGCAACCATACAAAAATGATTTTTTAAACTAAAATGGAATAATTACATTCTCAGTTGAAAAAATTACTTTACATAAAAATAAAAGAATTTCAATCAGAATACATAAGTTTTCAACCATTAAAAAAAATTTCCCAAACTAAATGGAATAGTTAAATTCTCAGATGAAAAAAAAATATTTCCATAAAAAAACCACTTTTCAACAAAATACAGGAACTTACAATTGAAAAAGATCAAATTTTAAACAAAAATACAAAGTTAAAGGTTACTTTGAAAAAAAAATTATTAAAAAAAAATAATTCCGAATAAAATAAATAAATTTGCGACTAAAAAATATAAATTTCCGATGAAAAATAATCATTTTTAGCCAAAAATGGAATAATTGAATTTCCAGATAAAATAATAATTCTCAACCATAAAAAATTAATTTTTGAACTAAAATGGAAGAGTTAAATTGTCTCTTGAAAAATTAGATTCATCCAAAAAAACGACTTTTCAACAAAATACATAAATTTTGAGCAAAATATTAATTTTTAATGAAAAATGTCAATTTTCAACCAAAAATGGAACAATGGAATTTCCAGATAAAATAATAATTTGGAACAATGAAGGAAGAATTTTCAAACTAAATGAAATAATTAAATTCTCAGATAAAAAAATTATTTTCATCCAAAAAAAGCGACTTTCTAACAAAAAAAAAAGGAATTTACAACCAAATTTTTCAATTTTTAACTGAAAAATATCACTTTTTAGTAAAAAATGGAATAGTTGAACTTTACTTGAAAAAAAATTGACAACAAAAAAATTTCCAACAAACTACATAAATTCTCAACTAAAAAAGATCAATTTTCAATAAAAAATATTAATTTTCAACCATAAAAAATGCCTTTTTCAACTGAAATGTAATAGTTAAATTCTCAGTCAAACAAATTTTTTCAATACAAGAAAAAACACTTTTCAACAGAATACACGAATTTTTAACCTCATAGTTGAATTTTCAGCGCAAAAATATAAATTTTCAATGAAAAATCTTAATTTTCAACCAAAAATGGAATAGTTAAATTTCTAGATAAAATAATAATTTCCAACAATCCAAAAGTAAATTTTTACTCAAAGCGGGATAGTTAAATTGTAAGTTAAAAAAATTATTTTCATCTTTCATCATTCACACATGAATTTCTGACCAAATAGTTGAATTTTCAACTAAAAAAGATTAATTTTTAATCAAAAATTGAATAGTTAAAATTTACTTCGGAAGAAATTTAACAGAAAAATAATAATTTTCAACAAAATACATGTATTCTAAACTAAAGAAGATAAATTTTCAATAAAAAATATTAATTTTCAACAATAAAAATATCAATTTTCAAACTAAATGGAATAGTCAAATTCTCAGTTAAAGAAATCATTCTCAGAAAAAAAAACTTTTCAACAAAATACATGAATTTTTCATCTAATAGTTAAATTTCCAAAAATAAAATATAAATTTTCAATGAAAAATATTAATTTTCAACCAAAATGGAATACTAAAATTTCCAGAAGAAATATTAATGTTTAGCAATAACAAAATGAATTTTCAAACTAAAATGGAATAGTTAAATTCTCAGTTAAAAAAAATATTTTCATCCCAAAAACGACTTTCCATCAAAACACATGAATTTTTGAACAAATAGTTGAATTTTCAACTAAAAAGATAAATTGTTAATCAAAAATGGAATAGTTAAAGTTCACTTTAGAAAAATTTAGGAGAAAAAATTTCAACGAAATACATGAATTCTCAACTAAAAAAGATAAATTTTCAATGAAAAATATTAATTTCCAACCAAAAATGGAATAGTTGAATTTTCAGATAAAATAATAAATTTCAACCTTAAAAAAAATTAATTTTTAAACTAAAATGGAATCGTCAAATTCTCAGTTAAGAAAATTATTTTCTTAAAAAAAAAAGCTTTTCAACAAAATACATGAATTTTTAACCAAATAGGTGAATTTTCAACCGAAGATAAAAACTTCTTACTCAAAAAGACAAGTTCTTAAATTAAAATGAGTTTTCTACAAAAGATATGAAATTTTGAATAAAAAATATAAATTTACAATGGAAAATATCAATTCACATCCAAAATTGTAACAGTTAAACTTTTGGTCCAAAAATTAGTTTTCAACAAAAAAAAACGAATTTTTAACCAAATGGTTGAATTTTCAACTCAAAAATATCAGATTTTAATAAAAATACATTAATTTTCAACTAAAAAAAAATTCTCCAATGAAAAATATTATCACTTGAAAAAAATTATTTTTATAAAAATAAAAGAAGTTCAATAAGAATACATAAATTTTCAACTAAATTTTCAACTGAAACAGATCAATTTTTGATAACAAATGGAATGGTTGAAGTTTACTTTGAAAGAAATTTGGCAAAAGAAATTTAAAATTTAAAATAATAATTTTCAACCATTAAAAAATGAATTTTTAAACTAAAATGGAAGAGTTAAATTCTCACTTGAAAAATTCTGCTCATCCAAAAAAACGATTTTTCAACCAAATACATCAATTTTCAATCAAATAGTTGAATTCTGAACTAAAAAAGATAAATGTTTAAACACAAACGAAATATATAAAGTTTACTAAAAAAAAAATGAAGTGACAAAAAAAATAATTTTCAACAAAATACATGAATTTCAACTAAAAGCGATCAAATTCCAAGGAAAAATATTAATTTTCAGCCAGAAATAAAATAGTTGAATTTCCAGATAAAATAATAATTTTTAGCCATAACATTTTTTTTTAATTTTCCCATTATATAAAATAAATTGATATAATGCGAAAATTTTTCAGGAACAGTCCCGGATTCTTCCTGGAACCTTCCTTGATATACGGACATTCGCCTCATTTCGGGAAACTTCCTGGAACATTTTCCGCAGAATGTCCGTGAAAATTTTTCACGAACAGTTCCGGAACCTTTCTTGGGAACCTACCTGGATAAACGGACATTTACCTACTTCCGTAAACCTTCCTGCAATATTTTTCGGAAATCTGCCAAACTTCCATTGGAATGTTCCAGGAATGTTCAGGGAAAATATTTTGCCTGAACAGAAATTTTATTTAAAAATAAGTTCCCTCTCTGAAGACTCAGAACGATCTAGTAGGAGAAGAAGTCATAGTATTGAAAGGGAAAACGACGAATTTTTGCGCAAAATGAAGCGACTTAGGGAGAAAATGAAAAGTCTTCACTCGTCTCATCGACATTCACCATCAATGTATTGAGAAAAGCAATTGCATAATTCGTCTACTGGAGAAAGAAAGGGTCAACAGCATGCCCCCGGTAGAGATGATGATGTACGAACGCAAAGAGGAAAGGTACAAAGAAGAAAGATGAAAGGGTCAAAGGAGAAAGGGGAAAGTGGAAACAGGAAAGAGGGAGCGGAGTGTACTGAAAGTGAAATAATAATAGTAATAATGAGTTATAAAGGCAGCAGGAACGCACCGACGTTCATCACTTCGTGGCTGGAGCTTATCTTGATCTCCAGAAATTTCTAGAAAGAAAAAGCTACATTTCGCAAGGGTCAAGATAAGAAGAAAGAAAAAAGATGAAAGGGTGAAGAGAAGAAAGAAGAAGAAAGAAGAAGAACTTCTTCAGTCAAGCTCTAGTTCAGAGAAAAGCAGATTCCAGAGGTCACCCAGAAATCTGTGCTTGATCTGCTTGGTGAAGATCCTCCGCTTATCAACTAAACTCTTCCTCCCATTCACGAAGCCTTGGTTGAGAGATGAACTTTAATTTTGAAGAAGGGTTTGTCCAAAGATATATAAAAGGAGCTCCTGACTAAGTACCCTCCGAGCGAAAATTGTCCATCACTTCAAGCTCTAAAATTAAACCCTGATGTCAAACCTGGTATGAGTGCTACATCTATGAAAAGGAAGCATAATGGGGATGGCTTCATCGCATGTTTTAGAAGTGGAGAAAAGCGATCAAAGGAAGAATAGACTCGACAGTGAAAAGTTGATTGCAAATCTAAGAGATGCGGCAGGATTCTGGGTGACTTACACCATTCTGTCAGTATCAAGAAGATACTTCATTGAGCCTGGTTTAACTTCTTCTGCCAAAAGTATTGCCGCTGAAAGTGAGATTGACTCGTACCTTTTTGGTACAAATTCTTAGGAACAAGTACAGTTCCTAGCCACAGTAGTGAAGTCAAGCAAGGAGATGAGGAAACCTTCAACTTCTGGGACTTATCAACCGCCAAGGGACAAGTATGCATTGTACAAGTATGCTGCAATCACTCAGAGAACAAGTTGTCTTGAAACAAAAACATCGTCAACAAACCGTTCTTATCCTCAACACGGAAAAAACTTAGGGTAATTTTAGTTGGGAAGAGTTAGCCAACTTCCACCCCCAGATCCGAATTTCTCTACGGAAGAATTTGAAGATTGTTCAACATCAATTAATGAACTTCTTAAGAAAGGGGCAATTTCTGTATGTATGTAAATCAAGTGGCCAATTTTTATCATCCTATTTCCTGGTATCTAAACCGAATGGTGATAAAAGGTTCATTTTCAATTGGAAGAAGCTTAACGAATTTATAGATCCTCATTTTTAAATGGAGGATAGGAAACTGGCTACAACTTTAATGTCTAAAAATTGCTTAGTGGCCTCTATTGACATGAAAGATGCCTATTTTCCGATTCCAGTGCACCTTTCGTGTTTACTAAATTAACAAAACCAGTTGTCCACAATTTAAGATCTAGTGGTTTCATATCTGTTATCTATCTAGATGAGGTACTTTTAATTGCCAAATCAGAAAGGGAATGCTCAAGAAATTTTCGTGAAACCACACCACTATTAGATGAGTTGGAATTTATTTTGAAATGCTTTGCAACAAATTTGAAATCACGGGAGAAGATATGTTCTATCCGAAATAGGCAGCAATCCTGGTTTCAAAACGATCCTTCAAAAAGATCTCTCAAATCTTAAAAAGCGAAATATGATTATCTCTGGAAATCAACTTCTGTTCTTCGATTTTTGAGCTTCTCTGGGAAATAATGAAAAGCTATATATCTATATATTGAAAAGCTTAGTTTGAAACAAATTACAAGAAAACTTGTGACCTTGATAGCTTTGGCTACCACTTAACGGTTTCAAACTTGAAGCAAAATCAGTTTAGATAACATAAAAGAGTCTAAGGAATCAGATTACCATACCAGATAGAATAAAAACTTCAAAAATAAATCGCTCTCAACCCGTTCTTCAAACACCGTTCTTTGCCCGTTTCTGTGCATTGCAACAACCTTAAAAAGTTGAAGTCTTTGTTTTAAAGATAATTTATTGAAGATTGAAGACTCTTATATTTGATTGCACATGGGCTAGAATTGTGCCCAAACATGAACTTTCTGAACAAACCTAAACAGAAATACGATCCTGACTTTTTTTCCAACATCATGAATTGGATCAACAGTAATCAGAACATCATCATCTGATGTTCACAATCATCTAAATTACAAACAAAATAACAAGCGATGAGAATCATAAATTTTCTTTCTTCTCCACTAGATGATGATGTCTATCATAATATTATTGGAAATCAAAAAGCTCTCAATCTTGAACCAAATGTGACACATAACTTTCTTGAGAAAAAACTGCTGAATAGTGTACAGATCAAAAATTCTAATAACCGTAATTTGCAGATCAATGAATATAAACACCTTTTGAAATTGTGAAAGATTGTGATTGAAGATTGAAAAATTGTGATTGAAGATTGAAAAATTGTGAAAGAAACTAGCATTGATAATATTCTAGATGACTTACAAGCAGAATTAAAAAATAAAATTCTTTCTCTATATTATCAATATATTAAAAAACATAACATAATTACTGATTCAGATAGAATCATCCCCAAAAATATTGCTGTAACTGAAATCTTTCTGAAAGGACATCAAGATCTTTTTATAACTCCTGCTGATAAAGGTAATGTTACTGTTATCTTTATAATAAACAAGATTGCTATAACAAAATGGAATTGATGTCAAATGATAACACAACATATGAAAAAATTGATGATAACACCTTGAAATCTATACAAAATAAAATTTTTGGTAAAACTAACAAATGAAAACTTAGAGGTTTTTTAGGTTCCAACATAGAGAGACAACACCTTATCACAGAAAATACTAATCTGACAGGAATTTATGGACTTTGTAAAATTCCTAAAAATGATTTTGCTTTGAGACCTGTTGTTAGCGCTATTAATGCTTCCACATATATATTTTTTTTTTAATCACTGATCTTGACCATCTTAATGAATCTTACAATATTGTGTATTGAATTTTCAAACAAGAAAGATTTTTTAGTCATTAATTTTTCCTTTAAAATTTATAATTTCTGTAAAAAATTAATCTTCATGTTGGAAAATTCATCTTTTTCGTTCAAAGTTTTTTCCACTATTGACCGAAATATAATTTTTTTGGGCAAAATGCAACTGGGTGGAAATTAATCGATTTTGATTGACGCTTCAGCTATTTTGTTGAAAATTGTTTTTTTTTTGTCGAATTCCACTATTTTTTTAAATCTTTATTGGTTGTCGAAATTTAATTTTTGGTTGGAAATAAATATTTTCGGGTGGAAGTTCAACTATTCTATAGAAACTTCTTCTCAGGACTTAAAAAATTAACAATTTAAAAAATTTTTTTTTTTTTTTCGCGAATGAGAAATCTTTCAGCTTGAAAATTAAACTATTTGTTTGACCTTTTTTTTGTATTAAAATCAGATTTTGTTTAAAAATTTACTTTCTTTTTGAAAATTCATATCGTCGGAATAAAAATTTGACTGCTTTGTGAAAAACTCCTCTTTTGCCTATTTTCACAATTTTTTGTTAAAAATTAAAATCTTTTTCGGTTGGAAATTTAATTTTTTCTTGAAAATCTATATTTCTGGCTGAAAATTTAACTTTTTTATCTCAAATTCATTTGTTTCTGATAAAAATTAAAGTACCTGGTTAGTAGTTGAAATATTTGTGAAAAATTAATTTTTGAGGTTGAAGATTCATTATTTTGGTTGAATGTTTATCTATTTTATTAAAAATTCAAAATTCTTACATGAAATTTTATGAATCAAATAAATCAAATAAATATAAAAAATTATATATAATAATCTATAATATAAATAAATAAATTTTCGATTGAAAATTAATTTTTTCTATTTTAAAATTCAACTAATTCGTCTTCTTTGGTGGAATTCAATTGTTTTTTATTCAAATTGAAATAGTCTTTGGTTGAAATATTGAGTATTACAGAATTTTTGTTGAGAACTCGTCTTTTCGGTTTAAAAATTTTACTGCTTCGTAGAATTTTTTTTTGGCTTGGAAATTCAACAATTTGGTAGAAAAAGAAACTATATAGTTGAAAATTAACTTTTTTGTTGAAAAATTTTATTTTCGCACTTAATCTGTAAAATCAATGGCACAATTTTTAACACAATAGTTTAATTTTATACCAAAATAATTTAATTTTCGAACAAAAGATACAAGTTTTCAAATCAAAAATGAAATAATTAAATTTACAGTATTAAAAATTAATTTTCAAAAAAAATGAATATATCTTCTACCAGTTAATAAAACCAGATACTACGTATCTGACCAAAATAGTTGAATTGACAGCCAGAAGATTAATTTTCTATCCGACACTATGAATTTTCAAAAAAAAATTATTTTTGCTGAGTTTTTAATTTGCCATATTAATAATTTAATTTTTAAAAATAATAGTTAACTGTTATAACATAATCACTGAATTTTTAACGAAATAGTTAAATTTTCAACTAAAAAAGACAAGTTATCAACCAAAAATGAAAAAGCTAAATATTCAGTTTCAAAATTAATCTTTAACAAAAAAAAATTTTTTTGACTGATTCAATTCTACCAAAAAAGACCAATTTTTAACAAAATATTTGAATCTACAGCTAAGGAGAAGAATTTTTAACAAAATAGATTAATTTTTATCAAAACAGTCAAATTTTGCATCCGACAACGAATACTTGAATTTTTTATAAACATATTAAAATTTCCAACGAAATAGTTTTTTCAACAAAAAGTGATATAGTTGATGTCTCCACTGGAAAATATTTCAATTTTTATTTAAAAAATGTTAAATTAAAACAATAAATACAAATTTTGAATTAAAAAAGATCAATTTTTTACAGAAATGAAATAGTTAACTTATTAAAAAATAATTTTAAAATATAATTAAAATATAATTTTCAGTAAAAGAAATTCATTTTCAACACACAAAAAAAGAATGTTCGAAAAAAATAATTAAAGTTTGAAGTAAATAAATTAATTTTTAACGAGAATAATGAATTATCAAACAAATGATGAATTTTCAACCGAATAATTCAATTTTCTGAACAAAAAAATTTTCAACTAAACAGTCCAATTTTCACCCAATCAGATAATCTTTAAGTCAAAAAATTGAATTTCTATGAAAAAAAATTTGACAAAAAATATATCAGTTAAATTTTTAGTAAAAAAAATTAATTTTCGATAAAAAAAAATCTAATTATCAATTAGAGAAATGAATTTTCTACCAAAAAGGAATAATTTTTAACAAAGTACATGAATTTTCAACCGGATTTTGAATTTTTAAAGGAATTTCCTGCCAATAAAAGTTCAATTTTTAACCAAAGAAATGAATTTTGAATCAAAAAGGCGAATTAGACACCAGGAAGATCAATATTCTACCACAAAAGAAAAATTTTCTATAAATTACAAAAATTTTCATCCAAATAGCTGAATTTTTAACTGAAAAATATAAATGTTAAACTTAACATAGAATAATTAAATTTTCAGTTTGAGAAAATTATTTTTGAAAAAACGAATTTTCATAAAAACAATTACATTTTTAAGTGAAGAAATTAATTTTTAATGAAAATAATGAAACTTCAACTAAAAAAAATTAATTTTTATCCCAGTAGAAGTTTCAACCCAAAAGATGAATTTTTTACGAAAAAACACAATATTTCAATTTTCAACAAAAAAGTTTGAATGCCTATCCAAAAATATAATTTTTCGACAATAAATAGATTAATTACATTTTAGGTCGAAAACGTTAATTTTCAATTTTAAAAAACTCATTTTGAATCAAAAAAACTCATTTTGAATAAAAAAAAAAAAAATTTTAATGGAGAAGATTAATTTTGTTATAAAAAATTTATTTACAACAACGAAATATTTTCATCGGAATAGTTAAATTTTGAAAGGTTTTCGAACTAAAATGATGAATCATCAACAACAAAAAATTAATTTTCAAGGAAGTAATTCCATCTTTAACTAAGTATAGTTAAACTTTGACTCAAATAAGGTTTTTATCATTATTTAAAAAAGTCCTTTGTCTGGACAAATCGTAAAATTTCGAAAGTTTTGTAAATTTTTTTTTTAAATGTCAACAACCGGGTGTACAAATATGGAAATAACATTTTCCAGCAATTATCGGATTAAAAAATGTACTAAATTTTTATTTTTATACAAAAAATAAATTTTTATGTATATTATAAGTTTTTTGTCTAAAAAAGATAAGTTTTAAACCAAAAATGGAATAACTGAATATTCGGTTCAAAATTAATTTTTAACAAAAAAAAAACAATTTTTAACTAATTGAATTCATCCAGAAAAAAAAATTTCAACAAAATATTTGAATCTACACCTAAAAATAAGAATTTTCAACAAAACAGTCAAATTTTTTACCCGCCACCAAATAGTTGAATTTTCATTTAGAAAAGATCAATTTTATTTAATTTTCAAGCTAAAATGATTTTTCAGTCAATAACAATAGAAAAAAAATTTAACCAAATTGTTCATTTCTTGAGTCTGAAGAAGAATTTTTTACAAAAAAGTTAAATTTCCAGCCTGAAAATATTTTTTTTTTTCAACAAGAAGTTCAATTTTCCACCAAAAAAGATTTTAGTTATCAACAAAAATAGTGAAAATAAGCAAAAGAGGAATTTTCTACAAAACAGTCAAATTTTTTTACCGATAATATGAATTTTCACAAAGGCAGTTAATTTTTAAACAAAATATGATTTTAATATAAAAAAATGGTCACCAAATAGTTTAAATTTCAAGCTGAAATATCTCTCAGTCGCGAGAAGGAAAAAATTTTAACAACCAAAGAACATTTTAATTTAAAAAAAAAATAATAATGAAATTCTGACAGAAAAAAACGAATTTTTAACAAAAAAGCTGAATCGTCCATCAAAACCGATCAAATTCCACCCAATTGAATTTTTCGCAAAAAAAAAAAGATTTTTCAAAAAAATTAATTCTTAACCAAAAAACGAATTTCCAAAAAAGTAATTGAATTTTTAAACAAACCAATTTCAAGTAAAAAATTAATTCATTCCTTTTCAGCGAGAATCATGAATTTTAAAGAAAAAAATCATGACTGAAAAATCTTTCTTGTTTAAAAATTCAACTCGTTTATTGAAAATTCTACTACTTGTTTCAAATTTCATCTTTTTTAGTTAAACATTCAGCGAGTGACCAGAGTTGTTGTTAATCTTTAATTTGGAAAAAATATTTTTAACATTTTTTAACAATAATTACAAAATTTATTATAATTTAATTATAAATATTTCAAATATGAGAAGGTCAGGTAATTTTTCAAGGAATCTGTACTATCATTGGAGATTAACAGAAAATATTTAACGTCTTTTCAGACTAGATGGAGCTATGAATGAAAAAATATTTTATATAATTTTTATCTGAAAAAAAAACTTCTTTCGCTCCGCTGGGAATCGAACCAAAAAAACTTTCGATTGCCGGTCGTGTGCTTTCCCATTGAGCTACTAGAGATATCGAGAGAAGCAACTTTTTTCAGAAATACACGCATTATTTTTCTAGATGATGCTAATCAAAGTTTTCAAGAAATCAGTATTATCTTTAGCGAATAACAGAAAATATTGAACGTCTTTTCAGAATTGATGGAGCTATGGAAGAAAACTTATTTTAAATCATTTTTTTTCTGAAAAAAGATCTTCTGCTTTCGATCCGCTGGAAATCGAACCACAGAACTACTGGTTTCCGGTCAGGTGATTTCCCATTAAGCTACTAGAGAGATCGACAGAAGCAACTTTTTTCAGAAATACACGAATTATTTCGCTAGATGATACAAATCAAAGTTTTCAAGGAATCTGTATCGTCATTAGAGAATAACAGAAAATATTTAACGTCTTTTCAGAATTGATGGAGCTATGGAAGAAAAATTATTTTAAATCATTTTTTTTCAGAAAAAAGATCTTTTCCTTTTGATCCACTGGGAATCGAACCACAGAACTACTGGTTTCCGGTCAGATGATTTCTCATTAGGCTACTAGAGAGATCGGGAGAAGTAACTTTTTTCAGAAATACGCGCCTTATTTTGCTAGATGGTACAAATCAAATTTTTCAAGGAATCTGTATTATCATTGAAGAATAACAGAAAATATTGAACGTCTTTTCAGAATTGATGGAGCTATGGAAGAAAACTTATTTTAAATCATTTTTTTTCTGAAAAAAGATCTTCTGCTTTCGATCCGCTGGGAATCGAACCAAAAAAACTTTCGATTGCCGGTCGTGTGCTTTCCCATTGAGCTACTAGAGATATCGAGAGAAGCAACTTTTTTCAGAAATACACGCATTATTTTTCTAGATGATACAAATCAAAGTTTTCAAGGAATCTGTATCATCATTAGAGAATAACAGAAAATATTTAACGTCTTTTCAGAATTGATGGAGCTATGGAAGAAAAATTATTTTATATCATTTTTTTTTTCAGAAAAAAGATCTTTTCCTTTTGATCCACTGGGAATCAAACCACAGAACTACTAGTTTCCGGTCAGGTGATTTCCCATTAAGCTACTAGAGAGATCGACAGAAGCAACTTTTTTCAGAAATACACGCATTATTTTTCTAGATGATGCTAATCAAAGTTTTCAAGGAATCTGTATTATAATTAGAGAATAACAGAAAATATTTAACGTCTTTTCAGAATTGATGGAGCTATGGAAGGAAAATTATTTTAAATCATTTTTTTTCTGAAAAAAGATCTTCTGCTTTCGATACGCTGGGAATCGAACCACCGAACTACTGATTTCCGGTCAGGTGATTTCCCATTAAGCTACTAGAGAGATCGAGAGAAGCAACTTTTTTCAGAAATACACGAATATTATTTCGCTACACAATACAAATCAAAGTTTTCAAGGATTCTGTATCATCATTAGAGAGTAACAGAAAATATTTAACGTCTTTTCAGAATAGATGGAGCTATCAAAGAAAAATTTTGGTTGATAAATTTTTTTTCTGAAAAAAGACCTCCTTTTACTCCGCTGGGATTTGAACCACAGAATTACTGCTTTTCGGTCAGATGTTCTCTCATTAAGCTACTAGAGAGCTCGAGAGAAGCAACCGGTTAAGCAAATGGTTAAGGACTTTCTTTCAGAAAAAATTATTAAAAATAATTTGTCTTTTCTTGTTCCATCTAGTCTGAAAAAACGTTAAATATTTTCTGTTATTCTCTAACGATAATACAGTTTCCTTGAAAGATTAGATTTCCTCTCGATCTCTCTAGTAGCTTAATGGAAAAGCATCTAACCGGAAGTCAGTAATTCTGTGGTTCTATTCCCAGTGGAGCGAAAGGAGATCTTTTTTCGAAAAAAAATTATATTAAGCTAGGTAATTTATTTAGGTAATATTGAAAAAGTAACTTCTAAATAACATTTCTTAATTAAAAATTTAGTTTACGGCAATCGCGTTTTATTAAGGAATATAGTACTAATAAATAAATTTTTTCATTTGCGAAGAAAATTTAATGAACAAACAATTTTTTAAATAAATGAAACTTTCTTATATAAAAATTATTTATACTTAATATAAGAAAAAGGTTGTGGGAATTTAGCTCGACCGCAAAGCATTAAAATGTAATGTTGGATATAATTTTGACGTGATGTATTCCGTTTTCCTCGTGAAGTGTTATTACTTCATGATGTTGATAGTTTACTGCCATTATTTGAACAAATCAGCTCGTAAATGTACACTTTATGAAAAGGCTCTTAATTCTATAAAAGAAGATATTATATATACATAACAATTTATTTATGCAAGAAAATGAAAACTAAATTAATTTTTTAATCCAATAATTGTTGGAAATTTCATTTCCTTATTTTTACGTCCGGTTGTTTACAGTTCTAAAAAGAAAACTTTACAAA
>CAKNXH010062310.1:1178-17944 GCA_932178445.1 Andricus quercusramuli
TTGCGAAAAAAGTAACTATAGTTGCTTTTGCGAAAATGCAACTATTGTAACTGTTGTAAAAATGTAATCATTGTCACTTTTGCAAAAAAGTAACTCTTGTTACTATTGCAAAAAAGTAACTATTGCTACTTTTGCAAACAAGTAACTTTTGTTTGTTTCGTTAATTTTTCATACAAAATAAAAATTATGAAGAACAATTTAGTAATTGAAGAAGATAAAAGAAAACTCTTAGAAACTTGGAAGAAATGTAAAAATATTTCATACATTTACAGAAATTTTTTCAAATTTTAAAATATTTCAAATGAATTTATGAAAAAATTTCTCAGGAATCTTTGAAAAAATTGTATTCTCTTTACACCTCCTAAATTCCATCAAAAGCTTCAAAGTTTTGTTTAGAAATCTTCAAAAATCTACAATTCGATTAAAATTTTTAAAAATATTTTTAAGATTTGAATCAATTCTATAATTTTTTCGGAACTTTTAAATTTTCTTTAAAATTATTAGAATATTTCCTAAATTATTTTTGAAAATCTTGTAGTACTTGAAAAAAATGACCTTGAATTTTTTTAGTCTTGCAAAATTGAAAAATTTTGCTTCGAAATTTCAGAAATTTCAGAAAAAAATTTGAAATATTTTCAAACTTTTCCGAAAATTTTTCAAACCTCTTCTAAAGATTTAAAAAGTCTTGTTACATAATCTTTTAACGCTGATTTTTCAAAAACAAAGATTATAAAATAATTTTTTGATTTGTTAAGAACAATTTTGTATACTCCAGAAACCTTTCAAAAATCTTGATTTAAAAAAATTATTTATCGTCTCTTTAAGTTATGAATTATTTTTGAATTTTTTCCAAACTTTTGAATATTTTTGAAACTTACTCTAATTTTTTCTAGATTTGTTTATTCTTGCAGAATTGAAAAATTTTGTTTTGAAATTTTAGAAATTTATGAATTATTTTGAAATTTTTTCAAATCTTATTCACTTTTCTAATAAAATTTATTTTTCAGAACAATTTTTTTTAATTTTTAAAATGTTTCAACATTCTTAAAAGTTTTTTTTTTAGATATTCTTAAGATTTAAATTCATTCTGGAATTTTTTTTAAACTTTCAAATATCCTTCAACATTATTCGAATTTTTCTTAAATTATTTTTGAAAAATCCTACAATATGAAAAAAATTACATTTTATCTTCAAGATTCACTATAATCATTACATTTGAATTATTTTTTTATCTTTCCAAAACTTCTAAATATCTATTGAACTTGCCCGATTTTTTTCTGAATTTTTTTAATCTTGCAAAATTGCAAAATTTTGTTTCGAAATTTTATAAATTTCAGAAAATAATTTGAAATATTTTCAAACTTTTTCCCATTTTCTAATAAAATTTGTTTTCTTCAATTTCTTGAAATGTTTCAATATATTAGAAAATGTCCTAAATTTTGTTTTTAAATCTTCAAAAATCTAAATTTTGTTAAATTTTTTTTGAAATATCCTTAAGATTTCTATTAATTCTGGAAGTTTTAAAAACTTTTAAATATACTTCAAGTTGATTCGAATTTTTCAGAAAAAATTCTTTAAAAATCCTGGAAAATCAAAAAAATTGCATTAAAATCTTCATTTTTGCAAAATTGAAAAATTTTGCTTCGAACTTTTAGAAAATTAAATGTTTCGAAATTTTTTTCAAGTCTTTTTCACTTTTCTAATGAAATTAATTTGTCAAAACAAGTTTATTTTCTCTTGAAATTTTACAAAATTATTTGAAAAATCTTCTAGATTTTGTTTTAAAGTCTTCAAAAATCTACATTTTGTTGAATTTTTTTCTCAATATTCTCAAGATCTAAATTAATTCTGGAATTTTTTTCAAGCTGTAAATTATCCTTCAAGATGATTCAAATTTTTCTCGAATTATTAAAAAAAAACGCAATATTAAAAAAATTACCTCAAAATCTTCCAGATTCCTTTCAGACAATTTTTGAAATCTTTTCAAATATTCTCTCAAAATTAATCTTAAAAAATTTCCTAGGAATCTTAAGAAAAATTGTTTATTCTTCAGAAACTTTTGAAAAATGTAGATTAAAAAAATTATCCGACATCTTTTTAAGCTTTAAACTATTCTTCCAAAACTTCTAAATATTTTTTTAACTTGCCCGGATTTTTTTACATTTTTTAAATCTTGGGAAATAAAAAAATTTTGCTGTAAAATTTTCGAAAGAAGACAATTTCGAAACGTTAAAAATTGAATATTTTCTGATTAGAATTAAAAAATATATATTATTCAAAATTCAGAGGAAGGAAAATGGTATTATTTCTATTATTTGAGAAATTATTATCCTAATTTTTCATTGTTTTGAATTTACTCTGTTCTGAACTTATTCAAATTGTGTTTTAAAATTTTTTACATTTTCAAAACAAAAAACATTTAAAGAGATTTCAAAAATTGTCCGAAAGGAATCTGAAACATTTTAATGTAATTTTTAAAATTTTCCAGAAATATGTAAAATAATGCAGGCAAATTTTAAATTATGTTAAAGGATATTTAAATGATTCAAAAGAATTTCAAAATTAATTTAAAACTTGAGAATATTCCAAAAATTGTGTAACAAGATGTAGATTTTTGAAGAGATTTCCTGTTTTGGAAAGTGAATATTGATAGAAAATTAAAAAAGTTTTCAAATGCTTTCACATCATTTCCCAAAACTTTTTAAATTTCGAAGCAAAATTTTTCGATTTTTCAAGATTGAAACATTTCTGGGAAAAATCAAGTAAGTTTAAGATATAAATCTAAATAAAAAAAAACTCTCAAGATTCCCAGAAAAATTTTGAATGATTTTTGATTTTTTAAGATAAGTTTAAAGAAAATATTTAAAAATATTTAAAAATTTTGAAAAGATTTTAAAAATCGTCCCAAAGGAATCTGGAGGATTTCAAGATAATTTTTTTAATATTGCAGGACTTTTGAAAATAATTTAGGAAAAAGTCGAGTCATGTATCCAAAAGTTAAAAAAAAATCCAAAATTATTTTATACCTTGAGAATGTTTAAAATTTTTTTTATCAAAATGTACATTTTTGAAGATTTTAAGGCCATGTGACGAGTGGGTCACGTGACCGGATTCCTACCTTACCGATACTTTTTTATTTGTAAACTTATGTTCACGCGAATAGCCACATCGAGTTGAAAATTTGGGATAATAAATAAGAAGCACTAAGAAATGCGGCTCTGGTCCTAAATTTGTATGATTATGAAAAAAGTTTTTTTTGTAAATATTTTTTTTTCTTTTTTCATAATTATTAAAATTGAGGACCAGAGCCGCATTCCTTAGTGCTTCTTATTTATGATCCCAAATTTTCAACTCGATGTGGCTATTCGTGTGAAGATAAGTTTACAAATAAAAAAGTGTCGGTAAGGTAGGAATCCGGTCACGTCACCCACTCGTCACATGGCCTTAAAACAAAATGTAGAACCTTTTTAAGAATGTTAGAATATTTCAAAAAAATAATAGCTCAACACTTAGTAACTGATAGTAACTAATAGATATTAATAATAATTAGTAACTAATAATTAAAATTTTTTTTTCTTATTACTGATGATTTATACATTTTTTTAGAACACCTCGTTGTTGAATTCTACAAGAAAACATACCTTTGAACCGTATTACCCACTGGAATACAATTTAAATGTCACTTATGTAAAAAATATTTTGAAAATAACTAATACTACAAAAGAAGATGAAGGTGTCTACAAATGTGTCCTCACTAATTCTGCAACAATGGAAAGAAAAATAAGCGAGACATACATCCAGATTTATGGTTAGTAAACTTTTTTTCCCTTGAAAGGAATCTGTATTATCATAGGAGGATAGCAGAAATTTTTAACGTCTTTTCAGACTACAAATATTAATTAAAAATTATTTTAATTAATTTTTTCTAAAAAAAGATCTTCTTTCACTCTGCTGGGATTCGAACCACAGAACATCCGATTGCCGGTTAAGCTACTGGAGAGATAGAGAATAAACTTTTTTTTCAGAAAATACACGCAACCGGAAGTTTTGTGGTTCGATTCCCAGCGAAGCGAAAGGAGAAAATCTTTTTTTCAGAAGAAATTGATTGAAATAATTTTTGATTAATATTGTCATCTAGTCTGAAAAGACGTTGCAAATTTCTGTTATCCTCTGATGATAATACAGATTCCTTGAAAGATTTCATGTGTACCAACTTGCAAAATAATGCGTGTATTTTCTGAAAAAAGTTTCTTCTCTCGATCTCTCTAGTAGCTTAATGGGAAAGCACCTGACCGGGAATCGGAAGGTCAGTGGTTCGATTCCCAGTGGAGCGAAATGAGAAGATTTTTTTTTTCAGAAAAAAACTTGGAATAAAATGTTATTTGAGCAACTATTTTCAATTATTCTTTTAAATATTAAAAAAAAAAAATAATTTTTTCCAGATCCAACCGTAAAATATTTGAATTTAACAACCGAAGAGAAGGTGAAGATTTTCATACGTGAACCGCGGTTACTTTTAGCATTGGTTGTGGATATTGACGCCTATCCAAAGGATTTCACGATTCGATGGCTGAATCCACAGAAGAAAGAGATTTATGCAAACGAAAAATTTGAAATTGATATTTGGCCATATTCTTCTCACACGTCGCATAATCTTTATATCAATAAAATAGATTTTGGCGATGCTGGAATCTATACTGTCGAAGTAACACACGCAACAGGAACAAAAACAATGCAATTTGAGCTAATAGTCCAAAATCCGAAAAATAATCAGTATTTGGCATAAAAAATTATTTTACTATTAAACAATTAATTTTTTTGTAGCTTAGTTGCAGCTTAGATTTAATTTAAAATATCCATAAGACACAATATTGGCTTTATTTTTAATTTTTCTGATTATAAATTGTTTAATTAGGCTCTTTGATGAAATTATTATCCTAAAATTTATTTCAGAGTTTATTTTTTTATTTACCCTGGCGAAAAAATATTTTTTATTGAATGAAAAATAATTATTTATTATATCTCATTAATAATAATTTTTATTTTATTTACTTTTTTTTCATTCTATTTTCATTTTAATTTAGAATCGTCAATATTATCTAAATCGAGTGTAAAAATGGCTTTTGTTTTAAAAATGTATTGTTATTGTCAATAATGTCCTTTTTGCTTAATTGCAGAAAAGTACGATTTTTTCTAAAAATTTTAACTATTTGTCTATTTTTCATTTGAAGTTACTTAATAATTAATTAGGTGCAGAAAAAAGAATTGTTCAAACAAATTATTATTGTTTATAACTTTTTTGAAGATTTAAAGACATTTAATTGCAATTTCAATAATAAAATATTACATTTCTAGAGAAAGAGATGAATTTTCAAACCAAAAAGACGAATTTTCAATTTAATTGTTGTATTTTCAATCAAAAAAGATTTTTCAGTCCAGAAAATAATGCAAATTCACAGTATCAAGGGAAAAATAATTTTGGGGATTTTTGAAGCTTGAAAGAAAATTGAAAATATTTAAGGAATTTTTTTAAACCTTCCAAAGCTTACAAGTATTTTTAATCTATTCAAAAAATTATTTATTATGTTTTAAACCAGATTCCTTTTTTACTCAATTTTGAAAATCTTTTGTAATGTCTTAAAATATTTTTGAGTATTCTCATAAAATTAATTTTTTGGAATCTTTGTAAATTCTAAATTATTTTTGCAAATTTTTACAAACTTTTATATATTTTTTCTTAATTATTCAAATTTTTCCTGAAATTTGAAAAAGTTCTGCAAAATTAAAAAAATTGCCTCAAAATCTTTCAGATTTTTTTTTTCACCTTTGGAAATATTTTGTAAAATAAAAAATCAGTTTAAGTTTTCACAGATATCTTATGAATTTTTTTTTTCACTTGAAACCTTCAAAAATTTCTTAAAAATCTTATAAATATTTTCTTTTAAAAATTTAAAAATCTAAATTTTGTTTTTAATCTGTTGAAATTTTTATAAGCTAGTATTTATTTGTGTATTTTAAAAAAATTCTAAATATCTCTCAAACTTATTCAATTTTTTAAATAAATTTTTGCTATCGTGCAAAATTGAAAAATGTTGCTTCCCAAAATTTTACATTCTTTTCCGAAATCTTATAAAATCATTTGAGAAATTTAAAATATTTACAAATATTTTCTTGAAATTTTAAGAAAAATAAAAAATCCATTAAAATTTTCCCTGGAATCGTAACAAAAACTTTTATTCTCAATTTTTAAATTATTTGAGATTCTTTCCAAAATTTCAATTTGGAATTAAAATTATGAATTTTTAACAAAAAAATATTTTCAACCAAAAAAGATGCATATTCAACAAAATAGTTGAATACCTAACCAAAGAAGATTAATTTTAAACCATACAGTTGCATTTTTATCTCAAAAAGATGAAATTTCTACTAACACCGTTAAATTTTCAAAAAATAAAATTTTCAACTAAAAATATAATTATATATTTTTTATATTATATTTTTGACCGGATAAAATGTTAATTATTTTGTCTACTGGTCTAAAACCAATATTTTTCGAATATTGATTTTTATTTCTAAATTGGAAAAATTGTTCTTAAGCTGCGCTGGGATCCGAACCCAGGCCTTTCAAATTGCCGGTCTGATGCTCTTACCCACTAAGCTACGGAGAGACGAGATTAATTGTAAGATTAATTTTTTAAACATTTGGATGCTTCATATTTTTTGATGTTATGATTTTAACCAGATAAAATGTATTGAATAATTTAATTTTTTTTCTACTGGCCTAAAATTGATATTTTCATTTTTATGAATATTATTCAAAATATATTAAATTTAGAATTACGTCGAAATACAACTTTTCGGGATTGTAACGAAATTAATCTCGTCTCTCCGTAGCTTAGTGGGTAAGAGCATCAGACCGGCAATCTGGAAGACTTGGGTTCGGATCCCAGCGGTGCCGGAGAGCAATTTTTTCACAATTCAGGAATTAAAATCAATAAAAAAAACATTGATTCCAGACCATTAAAGATCAGAATCTTAATCTTGTAACATTTTTAACATATAATTTTTTTTTAAACGGAATAAAACCATTTCAAAATAAAATTAAAAAAATCAAGTATATTATCATTGGAAGTTATTTAAAGTGCCTTTTATGAAAATTTCATGACTTTTGCGAGATTTTTTTCAGAATCCGTATTCGTATAATGGAAAAAATAATCATTTAGAAAAATTAAAAAGAACATAAAAAATTAAAAATATAGACCCTTATGCTAATTAAAAAAATCTTCTTTACAATTAAGTCCTCTGGAACCTTTATGGTCGACACAGGACAAAACCTGTCATCTCCATGATAGACGTCTTCGTGAACGACCCTATGGAGCCTCGTACATCACTTTTATTACTCCCGTCCTCATTTTCATATTTCATATTTACATTTCTGGACTGGCCGTAAATCAGCAAATTTATGGGTAATTAGGCCTTTGTGCGGACCCTGCATGCGAGGTGGGAGGGCTGCACCGCGTAACGCTTATCGAACCTCGCGGACTCTACACTCTACATGTACAAACGAGATCCCTTTTCCCTTTTCCATTTTCCATTTTCGCCTGTTTTCAACTTTAGTGCTATCAATTATAAACGACTCTACATACATTATGAATCCATTTACACCAATGTTTTAATGTCTACTTTGCGCACCCTCTACATCAGCATACATTCTGAGTAGCCATTTTACAGTTTCACAAAGATTCACGGTAGCGAATGAAGGACAAAAGACGAAAAAAAGGAGAGAAGGTAAAATCAGAGGGCATGAATAAGAAGTAAGGGAGAATAAGGGGAGAGAAAGTAGAAAAAGTAAGGAGAAAGGAATGGAGGGAAAGTAGTGTAAGTGAGGGAAAATTAGAGGAGGGGCAGTAGGGAAAGTGAAGGGAGACGAGGCAAGTGAAGTAGGGGAAGTAATGAGAAAAAAGTAGTGGGAATGTGAGGGAAGTCAAGGGAGGGAAATTAGAGCAAGTGTTGGGAAATGAGTGGAAGAGAGGTGGAGGAAATAAGGGAAGGGGAAGTAGGGAAGTTGAGGAAAAATGTGGAGAGAGCTGGGTAAGTAGGGAAAGTAAGGGGAAATGAGTAAAGAGAAAGTAGAGTAAGTAAGAGGAAATTAGGGGTGAAAAAGAAGAGTAAGTGGAGGAAAACGAGGGAAGGTATGTACGGGTAGTGACGGGAAATAATTGGAGGGTAAGTGGTGGACTTGAGGGAAGGGAGAGTAGGGTAAGTGATGGAAAATAAATTAAAGAGAAGCAGGGGAAAGGAGGAAATGGAAATTCTCGAAATTAAGGAGGGAGGAAGTTGGCACTATGAGGGAAAATGAGGGAAGGAGAGTAAAAGTACAAGAAAGTGAGGAGAACTGAGGGTTAGGGTGAGTGGGAAAAGTAAGGGAAAATAAGAAGAGGGGCAGTAGCGAAAGTGAAGTGAGACGAGGCAAATGAATGAAGTAATAAGCAATGCGAAATAAGTAGTGGAAAAGTTGGCGAAGTGATGGAATGGAAAGTAGGGTAAATGTTGGGAAATTAGTGGGAGAGAAGTAGAAGAAATGAGGGAAGGGGAAATGGGGGAAGGAAACGAGGAAAGAAATGTACGAGAAGTGATAGGAAATAAGTGGAGGGTAAGTAGTGGGGATGCAAGGCAAGGGAAAGTAAGGTGAGTGATGGAAAATAAATGAAAGAGAAGTAAGGGAAATGAGGAAATGGAAATTCTCGAAATTAAGGAGGAAGGAACTTGTCACTATAAGGGAAAATGAGGGAAGGGAAGAAAAGTAGTAGAAAGTGAGGCGAACTGAGGGTTGTGGGGAGTGGGAGAAGTAAGGGAAAATAAGAGGAGGGCCAGTAGGGAAAGTGAAGGAAGACGAGGCAAGTGGATTAGGGAAAGTAATGAGAAATAAGTCGTGGGAAAGTGGGTGAAGTCAGGGGAGGAAAAGTAGGGTAAGTGTTGGGAAATGAGTGAAAGAGAAGTAGAGAAAATGAGGGAAGGAGAAGTGGGGAAGATAAGGAAAAATGTGGAGAGAGCTGGGTAACTAGGGAAAGGGAGGGAAAATGAGTGAAGGGAAAGTAGGTTAAGGAAGGGGATATGGGGGTGGGAAAGAAGAGTGATTGGAGGATAACAAGGAAGGGAATGCAAGGGAAGTAATGGGAAACAAGTGGAGGGTGAGTGATGGATGCGAGGGAAAGGAATGTAAGGTAAGTGATGGGAAATGAATGTAAGAGAAGGGGGGGAAATAAGGAATGAGGAATTCCGGTAATTAAAGAGAGAGAGAGAGTAGTGACTATGAGGTAAAATGAGGGAAGGGGAAGGAAAGTAGAGAGAGAGTGAGAGGAACTAAGGGTTAAGGTCAGTATGATGAGTAAGGGGTAATTAGAGAAGGAATAGGAGGGAAAGTAGGGTAAGTGTTGGGAAATTAGTGAAAGAGAAATAGATAAAGTAAGGGAAGGGTAAGTGGGGAAGATGAGGAAAAATGTGGAGAGAGCTGGGTAGGTAGGGAAAGTAAGGGAAAATAAGTGAAGGGAAGTAGGGCAAGTGAGGGGATATACGGGGTGGAAAAGAAGAGTATATGGAGGTCAAACAGGAAAGGGATGCACGGGAGCAATGAGAAATAAGTGGAGGGTAAGTGGTAGATGCGAGGGAAGGGTAAGTGGGGTTAGTGATGATAAAAGAATAAAAGAGAACTGGTGGAAATAAGGAAAGAGGAATTCGGAAAATTGGAGAGAGAGAAAGTAGTGACTATGAAGGAAAATGAGGGAAGGGGAAGGAAACTAGAGAGAGTGAGAGGACTCAGGGTTGGGAATTAGGAATAATTTTTTATATTATAGTAGTGAATTAGGGGAAGTGATGAGAAATATGTAGTGGGAAAGTGGGCATAGAGAGAGGGGAA
Organism: Andricus quercusramuli; assembly: GCA_932178445.1. NCBI lineage: Eukaryota > Metazoa > Arthropoda > Insecta > Hymenoptera > Cynipidae > Andricus > Andricus quercusramuli. Next base: position 11,095 of record CAKNXH010062310.1, read on the forward strand.
AGTGGGGTAAGTAAGAGAAAATCAAGAGTGAAAAACAAGAGTGAGCGGAGGAAAACAAGCGGAAGGATGTACAAAAAGTGATGAAAAATGAATGGAGGGTAAGTGGTGGATGCGATAGAAGAGGAAGTAGGGTGAGTGATGGAAAATGAATAAAAAAGAAGTCCGGAAAATGAGGAAAGGGGAATCTGGGAAATTTGGGAGAGAGGAAGTAGGGACCATAAGGGAAAATGAATGACGGGAAGGAAAGTAGAGAAAGTGACGGGAAATAAGGGTTAGGCTGAACAGGAAAAGTCAAGGGAAATGAGAGAAGGAGCAGTAGGGAAAGAAAAGGGAAGCGGGAATTCGGGAAATTAAGAAGAGGGGAAGTAGGGTGTATGAGGGAAAATGAGGGAAGGGGAAGGAAGATAGGGAAAGCGAGGGAAACCAAGGGTTAGGCTGAGTAGAGAAAGTGAGGGGAAATGAGAAGAGGGGCAGTAGGGAAAGTGAAGGGAAACCAAGGAAGTGAATTAGGGGAAGTGATGAGAAATCCGCAGTGAGAAAGAGCTGGGAAAGTAGGGAAAGTAAGGGGAAATGAGTGAAGGCAAAGTAGGGTAAGTAAGAGGAAATGAGGGATGGGAAAGAAGAGTGAGTGGAGGTAAGCGAGGGAAGGGAAGCACGGGAAGTAATGGGAAACAAGTGGAGGGTGAGTGGTGGATGCGAGGGAAAGGAAGGTAAGGTAAGTGATAGGAAAATAATGAAAGAGAGGTTGGGGAAATAAGGAAACGGGAATTATGGAAATTAAGGAGAGAGGAAGTAGGGACTATGAAGGCAAATGAGGGAAGGGGAAGGAAAGTAGAGAAAGTTGTGGAAACTAAGGGTAAGAGTGAGTAGAAAGAGTGAGGGGAAATAAGGGTGGAGAAGCGAGTGAAGTTATAAGAAATGAGTGGAAGAGAAGTGAGGGAAGTAAGAAATGAGAAGAAAGTAAGGGGAGGGAAGTAGGGAAGTTGAGGCGAAATGAGAGGAGGTGGAGTAGAGGAAGCGATAGAAAAAGAGATGGAAGAAGTGAGCGAGGTGGAGGGAAATGAGGTGAGAGGGGAAGGGATGTGATGGAAAAGAAGTAGAGAGTAAGAAGGGCAAATGCGGAACGGGAAGTAGGGGAAGTGAGTGTAGAGTAAGTGGAGGCGATTTGGAGAAGTGAGGGAAAAGATAGTATGTAAAATAAGGAAGAATGAGAGGAAGGAAAGGGATGTAATAGAAAATGTAGGAAGGAGATGTATGAGAAATTAGAGGAAATTAGGGAAGGAGTGGAGGGGAAGAAGGGGAAGTAATAAAACATGATGGGAGGGGATGTATGAGTGAAAAAGCTTTGCTTATGATTGTTTATCAACGAAATAAGTGTGAAAGATGCATTAACGATTTCTTGATACCACGTTCGCTATAGCCATTATTGAAGTCTTTTACGTTGAGGTCATATTCCAGAAGCATAGTAGTATGACGGTCTCGTTAAAGTTTGCGGTATGTAATATTTTACATTGCGTTTTAACAAGCATGCATTAGTGGTCATTTCTGCCCCATTTGGAAGAGTCCATAGGTTTTGAATTTTAAAGTTAATAACGTGTCAATTACAGTTATTTTAATTATTAAATACCAAAAAAATAACCATTTTCCTTGATGTCATCTCAATGCCGCATACCTAAATTTAAGCCTATACTTTGTCTTAAAACAAGACCCTCATTCTTAAATAGAAAATATCCCATACCTTTCCTCCCGTAGTCCCCCTACTCCCCCTACTCCCATACTCCTCTTCCCAAACTTAAGCCTTCGGTTAACCTCCCTTACAAACCTCCTTCCACCATTACTTCCCCCTCTCTCTTCACTTCTCCAAGTAACACTCCACTTCCCCTATTTTCCTTCCACAACTCTTTCTTCCCCTCTTCTACTCACCAGCCCTACCCTACTGGTCCTTCCCTCACTTTCCTAGTTTCCCTTCCTTCACTTCTCCTACTATTCCTTCCCTAATCCCCCTCTCCCCTACTTCCCTTTTCCTTATTTCCCATACTCCCCTCACCTCTTTTTTCCTTACTTTTCTTTCCCTAATTTCCTCTTCACTTTCTCCACTTCTCCTCCCCTAACATTCCCATCACTTCCCCTACTTTCTCTCTCCTCATTAATCCTCACTTCCCCTACTTCCCTGCCGATAATTTCCCCTAGAGTCTCTCTCGAGCTCCGAAATACTAAAAAGAATACTTTAAATTTACACATTCAAATTTTCCTTTTCTCCCCTACTTCCCCTACAACTCTCTCCACACTCAAACCTTCGCTTTGCCTCCCTTACAAAACTTCTCCCACTACTACTTCCTCTCTTTACGTCTCCGAATAACACTCCACTTCCCCTATTTTCCATCCTCAACTCTTTCGTCCCCTCTTCTACTCACCTGCCTTATCCAACTAGACCTCCTCTTACTTTCCCTAGTTCCCCGTCCTTTACTTCTCCTACTCCTGCTTCCCTGATCCTCCTCACCCCTAATTTCCTTTTCCTTACTTCCCATACCCCCTCACCTCTTTTTTCCTTCCTTTCGTTCCCTAATTTCCTCTTCAATTTCTTTACTTTTCCTCCCCTAATATTCCCATCACTTCCCCCAATTTCTCTGTCCTCATTACCCCTCACTTTCCCTACTTCCCTGCCGATAATTTCCCCTAGAGTCTCTCTCGAGCTCCGAAATACTAAAAAGAATACTTTAAATTTACACATTCAAATTTTGTGAACTAAAATTCACAAAATGTTGTCTAAACTTCAGACATCAGGATCTAGTTTCAAGAATTTAATTATACTTTTCCTTAAATTCAGAAAAACTGTATTTATGAATTCAGAGAAATTTTTTGCTTAATTTGAGTTTAGTTCTAAAAAGGTCAAAAAAATTTGAAGAAAGTCCTATTTTTTTCTAATTCTTCAACTTATTTTTAACATTCACTGAGTAATGGAAAATGAGTGGAGGTAGTAGGCGAAGTGAGGGCAGAGGATGAAGAGAAGTTGAAGGAAAACGAGAGGACATAAAGTAGGGGAAGTAAGGGGAAATGCACGAAGGGTATGTAGGTGAAACAAGGGTCAATGATGATGAGACATGAAGTAGGGGAAATGAGGGAAAATAAGAGAAGGCAAGTAGATAAAGTGGTGGGAAACGATTTGAAGGGAAGTAAGTGGAGGAAGAATAGGGGAAGTGTTCGGAATTAAGGCGAGGAGAAGTTGGTCAAATCAGGGAAAATAAGAGAAGGGTATGTGAGGGGAAATTCAGGGAAGAAATTTAAGTGAAATAAGAAAGGATGAAAGGAGGAGGAAATGAGGGGTGGCAAGTAGAAGAAGTGAGGCGAAATCAGCAGTGAGGAAGTATGGAAAATGACGGGAAATAAGGGAACAGGAAGTGAAGGAAGTAAGAGGAAATAGGGGGAAGAGAAATAAAGAAAGAAAGAGAAAGAGAAGGCGGTATAGTGGGAGGAGAGAAGTGGTGGGGAAGTAGCAGAAGTGCGGGGAGAGGAACGAGGATATTCTGAGAATAGCGAATGGAAAAAAATGAATTTCCAAACTTAAATAATGAGTAGATCATGAAGTTTATAAATATCTGCAATATTTCGACTCAGTAAAGTAGTTTCGACAATGAAATTACATTTCGTGACCCATAATTATTAGAGAAGTAAGGAGAAATGAGACGAGGTAGAATAGGAGAAGTATGGGGAAAATGAGGGGAGGAAAGTAGAAGTGAGGGAAATGAGTGAATGGAAAATAGGGGTAGTACGGAAAGTGAAGGGAAATAAGGGAGAATATGTAGAGGAAGTGATGGGTGATGAATAGAGGGTAAGTAAAGGAAGTGTGAGGAGGGAAAGTGGAGTAAGTGATGGGAAATGAGTGGAGGTAGTAGGGGAAGTGAGGGCAGAGGATTTAGTGAAGTTAAGGAGAAATGGGAGGGCGGAAGGTAGGGAAAATAAGGGGGAATGAGGGGAGGGTATGTAGGTGAGACTATGTTCAATGATGAGAGATGAAGTAGGAGAAGTGAGGGAAAATAAGAGAAGGGAAGTAGACGAAGTGATGGGAAATGAATGGAAGGGGTGTAAATGGAGGAGGAATAGGGGAAGTGATTGGAAATAAGGTGAGGAGAAGTAGGTCCAATTAGGGTAAATAAGGGAAGAGAATGTAGCGAGAAATTCAGGAAGGGAATGTAGGAAAAAAGAGAGACGATGAAAAAAGCAGGAAATGAGTGGTGGCGAGTAGAAGAAGTAAGGTGAAATAAGGGATCAGGAAGTATTGAAAATGACAGGAAATAAGAAGAGAGAAAATGAAGGAAGTGAGAGAAAATAAGGGAACGAGAAATAAGGAAAGTAAGAGAAAGAGAGGGGTGGTATAGTAGGAGAAGTAAAGGAAAATGAGGGAGGGAAAATACAAGGAGTCAGAGGAAATTACTGGAGGAAATGTAGAGAAAGTGAGAGGAAATGAGTGGTGGGGAAGTAGCGGTAGTGCGAGGAAAGGAATAAGAGAATTCTGAGGATAGAAAATTCAAAAGAAAAATTTAATTTCCAAAACTAAATGATCAGTAGATCATGAAGTTGATTAATATCTTTAATATCTCGACTCAGTACAGTAATTTTGATGATGAAATTACATTTTGTGAACCATAATTATTAGGGAAGTGAGGCGAAATGAGACGAGGGCAAGTAGGAGTATGAGGAATATGAGTGGAGGAAAGTAAAAGAAGTGAAGAAAATGAGTGAGTGAAAAATAGGGAAGGTAGGGGAAGAGAAGGGAAATGCGGGATGGAAAGTAGAGGAACTGTTGTGTGATGCATGAAGGGTAAGTAGGGGAAGTGTGAAGAGACGAAGTAAAGTGAGTGATGGGAAATAAGTGGAGGCAGTAGATGAAGTAAGGGCAGAGGATGTAGAGAAGTTAAGGGGAAATGGGAGAACGGAAAGTAGGGGCTTGAAAGTAGAAGAAAGAAGGGAATATGAGAGGAGAGTATGTAGGTGAAACAAGGGTCAATGATGAGAGCAGGAGTAGGGAAAGTAAGGGCAAATAAAAGAAGGGAAGTAGATAAAGTGATGGAAAATGATTGGAGGGGAACTAAGTGGAGGTAGGACAGGGCAAGTGGTTGGAAATGAGGTGAGAAGTAGGTCAAATTAGGGCAAATGAATGAAGGGGATGTGAGTGGAAATTCAGGGAGAGAATGTAGGTGAAATGAGAGAAGATGAAAAGAGAAGGAAATGAGGAGTGGTGAGTAGGGGAAATGAAACAAAATGAGGGGTTAGGAAGTATAGAAATCAACAGGAAATGAAGGGAGAGGAAGTGGACGGAATGAGAGGAAATAGGGGGGAAGGAGAAATAAGGAAAGTAAGAGAAAGTCAGGGTCGGTAAAGTAGGGGGAAATGCGGGGAGAGGAAGTATGGAATTCTGAAAATAACCAATTAAATTTTTTTTTTTCAATTTCCAAACTTAAATGATAAGTAGGTCATGAAGTTTATTAATATCTTTAATTTCTCGACTCAGCTAACTCGTTTTGAGAATGAAATTACATTTTGTAAACCATACTTATTTTCTTAAAAAATGAGCTTTACGTGCGTATATTTACTTTAGTGCCCACCTGTTGCAGCGACCCACTTTGTTAGGCGTAGCTTGTGAGAAAAACTTTGTAACTTTCTTTAGATCCTCGTTTTTCTTATTCTTGAACTGTACAATTCACACTTGGAATGAAAACAACTACTTCCTTTTTTTTTAACATTTAAAGGCCAATAGACCGAAAAGTTGAATTTTCGGGAATTAGTTCATTTTCAGTCAAGAGAGATGAATTTCAGTCCAAAATTATAAATTTTCAACATAACAGTTGAATTTTTGACCAAAAGAGATGACAAACAATATGGCTGAATTTTGAACAAAATAATTGAAATTGCAAAAGATTATTAATTAATTAAATTAATTAATTAACCTAATTTATTTTTCCACCAAAAGACGAATTTTCAACAAAACACATCAATTTTTCAAGAAAAAGTTGAATTTTCAACTAAGAAAGATAAGTTTTCAATCAAAAATGCAATAGTTAAATTTTCCGTTTGAAAAATTATTTTTCAATAACAAAAAACACGAATCATCAACTACTTGAATTCAACGAAACTTGACGAATTTTTAACAACATTTCAGCAAATTAGAGCGAAAAAGTCTAATGTTTTAGAAGACAGTTGAAAAAAAATGTATACAAAAAAAAATGAATTACCACCGAAATGGTTTGGTTTTGCAGTAAATAGCTTCAGTTTCTACCAAAGTAGTTCATTTTTTAACAAAAAATATGACATTTTATCAAAAAAGTCAATTTTTAACTAACGATTATAATTTTCTACAATATTGCTGACTTTTCGAGTCAAAAAGATGAATTTTCTGAAAAACAGTGGAATTTTCAACCCGAAAATATAAATTTTTTAACAAAAAGTTAATTTTCAACTAAAATTATGAATCTTAAAAAAAATGTATTTTTTACAAACTAGTCCAACTTCAAACCAAATCATTGATTTTTAAACAAAAAAAATTAATTTACAACAAAACATGAAATGTTCATATTTCAACCAAAGAACAGTTCAATCTAAAAAAGAAGAATTAAAAAAAAAAGAATGATTTTCAAGCGATTAGTGGAATTTTTGACTCAAAAAAATGAATTTTCGATCAAATAGTTGAATTTTCAACTAAAAAGGATAAATTATTTTAAAAACTGGAATAGTCAAATTTTTATTGAGGAAAATTAATTTTCAACCAATGATGAAATGAATTTTCAACAAACTACACAGATTTTCTACCAAGTTGTTGAATTTTGAACTTATGAAGGATAAATTTCGAAGCAAA
>CAKNXH010062311.1:0-33616 GCA_932178445.1 Andricus quercusramuli
CCTCTGTCTTCGAAAATTTTCGTTTCTGAAAGATCTGGTCTTACACGTGTCATCTGTCAACAAATCAAATACTTCCAAATCTAAATTTTAATTCCTGAATCACGGCGGTTTTCTTTACATCTATATTCCTTGTTCCGTACGAAATGTCTTATTCTACTTGGCTGACTCCTTTTCTCAAATTAAATTCTCATTTTTATGAGGCAAAATAAAAAAAATTTAATAAATAAGAGGATCTTTTCTTCCTTCTTCCATAAAAAGGAATAAAAAATTATATGGGTCCAAGAGATCCTAAGTAGGTGCATTTTTTCATGCTTAATTTATATAAAATGATAGACCAGTAAAATCTATAAATAATTAAGACAAATTCCTGGCTATGTTTTTCTTTTTATTGTGAAGAAAACTGTGACACATATTATACACAATTGCATGCTTCAACATGCTTTCAATTAATTTTCAAAACTCTTGGGTATAATGAATTTTATTATAATAAGAGTATTAAACATTTTTTTTGTTTTGGGGTTTTTTTATTTTGATTTTATTCGTTTCAAGAATTTTTTTTCTGCTTTACCTTGTAATTTTTCCAAAAATTTAAGTTTATCATTTTTATTCTTGTTCCATAGATTAACAGAAAATCTACTCGTCCTACATAAAAATAATCAATAACAAATTCGTAGATCCTTTTCCACAATTAAAACAAAAACTGTACTTTCCATCGAAAAAAATTAATTACAAATGTATAAATCTGTTTTGGGTGTACAACTTTTGTTGGTGAATTATTTTTCGTACCTTGCGTCGTTTTTCTAAAAATTCAATTTTTCATTCCTAATATTATTTTCAAAGATTAGAACCGAAACAACGAGCCTCCAAAAAAGGTATTCTCAAAGCGCGGTCATTTGACAGATGTATAAAATTTAAAAAAAATTGAATGTTCAAATTCTCAGTAGAAAAAATTGATTTTCCACCAAAGAGAAGAACTTTCGACTAAAATCATGAAATATTCAACTAGGTAAGTGGAAGTTTCAATTGGAAATATTAATTTTTGAATGAAAAAAGGCGAATTGTTCAGAAGATTTGAATTTTTAACTAAACATAATTTTCAGAAAGGAAAAAAAATGTCAATCAAACTGTGGAATTTTCAGGCAAAAAGATGAATCATTTTCATTTTCTGTAATTTGTATTTTACGCTACGCCCAATTCTACATATACTTCAAAGATTTCCCAAAGATTCCACAGCAATTTCAAAGAATGCACTGGATTTCTATATAATTCCAATATCCCAAAAGATATTGGAAAGATTGCAAAGATCCCAACCGTTGTCAATAATTTCACAAAGGCTCAGAAGATTCCGAAAGATTTCCAGAATTTGAGAAAATTTTCGAAGATTTCAATGATTTCACAAAGGTTTCATATATTCCAGAAGATTTTCAAGACTTCAAATTTGTTATAAAGGTTTTAAAACTTTAAAAGGATTCCGAATGATTCCAATCAATCTTTTATAAAATGTATTGTAAATTATTGAAGATCATCGAAATTATTGAAATCTGTTAATTTTGAAACGTGGAAATATCATATTATATTATGAAAGCCTTCAGCATACTGGGCTGGCACCATATTATGTTTGAGAGAAGGAAAAATATGATGCATTCCGAGTACTGATTTTTAACTGACTGGTTGAATTTTCAGATAAGAAAGATGAAGTTTCAATAAAAAATGCCATGATTGAACCTCTTACAAATTTAATTTTCAGCCCTGAGAAAACAAATAATCATCAAACAAAATATAGGTTGCATGTTTGATAAAAAAAAATGTATCATGTTAATAGATTATACAATTTATGTGCATTCTCTTTGGATTGTTTTTATAATTTAAAGAAGTGCGATACTCATCCTAGCGTGAATTGCTTTCTTGCGATTGAAACAAAACCTGCGGGTATGATCAAAAACTGATTATTCACAAATTTGTATATCTTTAATGGGCGAACAACTTTATATATGCCAGAAGCATTCAACTCATAACCCCTTGACTATAAAAAATGAGGTCTTTTTCTATTAATAAAGCTTACGAATTTTCTGCACCATCAATTTGTTGTCCGCTGAGTATATTTATAATTATAAATCATAGTCAGTTAACATCCGAAATCCTTCTTTCTTTCGTTGGCGAGGCATTCTAACCTCAGCTGTCAGAATACTTAGAATTTCGTATCGCGCAGCCCTGAAAAAATGTTAAAAGTCTTTCTAGCAACTCACAGTGCAAACGCGGTAAGCTGTTCGTCCAGCGATTGTGAAAATTTGATGTAGCGACAGCGAACCAATCGCGCGAAGCCCCCTCCCAGTGGCATTGGTGAAACGATCCTCGCTAGTGAACCCCCCACTTGCTTGCGTCGCGAGTGGTGCGCCACCGCTGAAGCGAAGGAAGCCCATAAAAGTATCGTTCGCGAAACCAAGAAGACAAATTTCCCCGGGCTTCGGCCAAAGCCACATCTCCCTGGTTTCTCCGCTCCAACCATTGCCCGAGCGAAGAAGAGCCAAACCAAGCACCCCCCCCCCTCCCCCTGGATCTCCCTGGATTTCTCCTAAGTGGCAAATCATCTCCATCGCCGTCACGACAACCCCGTACTCACACATCTAGAATAAGAAACGACTTTCCAATGTAACTAGTGTCAGCAATAAACCTTCATTTTAATTTTTCAATTCCTTTGATTTCCATTTATACATTAGTTTCCTTTTTTCATTTAATTTATTAATTCTTGAATCAGTCTCAACCGGCAGACTGACCTCAACTTCAGTAAACAAAAGTGTCCAAAGAGGCATTTTTTCATCATACAATTTATTCCCGAATATTTCGAAGAATAATTAATACAAGGGAATATTTCAATTATAAATGTTTTTCCGAGTCCATTTGCAAAATTTTCTGACTTTTCCATGACTGATTTCTAATTTTCCTGACCATCAGTATTCAAGACTACTATTCTAATATTGTAATATTTTGAAAGTAGAATCAGTCATAAATTGAATAAAATTATTCCAAATTGAAATTTGAAAAATTCAGATTTATTATCCTGGAAAAAGAGCCTCTCGTAAATATTCCCTCACTTTTGAATAATATTTTTCAAAATCCCTGACCTATCCCTGATTTTCAAGATTTCTCTGATCTGCGCCACCTTGTCCTTTTTTTGTAGAAAATGAAACAAGAATTTTGGAAAATATTTTTAATTCTGATTTAGCAGAATGGAATGTTCAAAAAAATCTCTTTTCGAAATTATTCAAAATCTGTCAAACTCTTTTAAATTCGGTGATAACGTGGAATGGATTGCTCTTAAAATTAAAATATTATATAAATTTTAATATCAATTTTAACGAATATAGTAATTAAGCATTTTTTCCCTTGAAACTGGCTCTGATGAAATGTAAATATCTTAGCAGAATAACCTTGGCGCATATAATCTCCGAACAGTGGCCCCCACCGCCCACCCCCTCACGCCGCTACTGTCACCGAAATAACAAATATAGAACATTATATATAATCTCATGAAGAACCAGAATATTCATTATTTGAATTGTCAATCCAAACCTTTATTAACAAATTAATTAGCTTCTCCTCAAATTGGTAAAGATGAGAATTGCTTCTTCTCTCGTTCTATCATTGGCGGTTATCATCAATTCTATTGGTAAATATAATAATTTAATGTATCCATAATTGTATGTACATTGGTGAGGAGTTCGTACCATATGTGCGCGTACACATATAAATCATCAACAAGAAACGCTGAATTATCAATAAGAACAGACTGAATTCAATTACGATACTTAGTCAATCTATTGAGTTGCCCTTGAATTTTTGACCAAAAAGATTAATTTCCATCTAAAAATACTATGGCAGACTTTTCAACCAAAAAAATAGTTTCAACCAAATGAACGGTAGTTTCTTATTGGAGTTGAATACTGCAGTTTGTATTCAAGTGAAAAAGGAGTAAAAGATGGGAAAGCGGAATCCTATGATGATAGAAAAAAATTGAAGAAGAGGAAAGAGTGTGTAACCTTAGGAAGAGAATGCACAAGGAAAACTTTTTCTCCCTCTTTTTCCTTTGTTGTTTTTTTAAAACTCATTTGTTCAGAAATAAATTTTTTTTTCTTCAGGCTTTTGTGCCATTCTCTTGTACGAGTTGACTATCCTTGAGTTTTTGTTTTTAAAGCTTTTTCTAAATTGAATCCTCTGTTTCTTGTTACAGAGGTAATTTCACAGTTCGACTGCTTACCTAATGGTGATCCTATCCCTGGCGTTCCTCGTAGCGGAGCTTTTAATTCTCCTGAAAGGTCTTCTCCTGCCAGATCTCATCCACCAGATTCTCCTGTCAGGTGTCCTCCTCCTGCCGAATCTTCTCTTCGTGCCAGGTCTAGATCTCTTTCGCCTAGTCGTGTTTCTTTTTACCGACGGCAACGTGGACCTAGACTTGAGGAATTTGAATATGTTCGGCTTATTCCGCACAAGAATCCGACCCGGCGATTTGAAATCCGAAGATACACTTTTCCTTGTGATGCACCAATTCAAATTAGAGGACAACATTGTGTCCTTTTGCCCGTGCCAACCGGAAAACAGACTGTATTGTCAACATCAGAAGGTGACGTTTTTGCAATACTGGAAAAAAATAATACAGTTCTCAATGGAATATATACAACGAGGTATGGCTTTAAACAACGAGTAAAAATGAACATGTACAGTGGGGATGTTCAAGAAATGAACACAGAAGAAATCGAGGAATCTCCTTCAGGCAACAGGCACCCAATATCAAGGAATTTTGAAAGAATAATGGTAGAAGACTTTCATTCACAAGATCAATGAAGTCAAAGAAAAGCATTGTAATCTTGTAAGATTTTCAACTTCAAATCTTTTATGATAGATATAAAATAATTCAAGATTGAAACTTATTTCAACCAAAGAAGATAAAGTTTCAAGAAAATACTTGAATTATTTACAAAAGCGCTCAAGGCGCGCTTTTGTTGGTCCTCTAGCTTCGCGCTCGATTATATATTAATTTTGCGCTACACCCTCGGCCTCAATACTTCTGCCAGATTTGTGCACAGACCTTTCAAAAATAAAGGTCAAAGCATCAAAAACTATAATTTTGTGATTGTGATTTCTCTTCTGGTAAAGCTCCTTCGGTTTTAACAAACATATTCTCATCACTAATCTTGTGTATCGCAGGCGGTTTTCTCCGAAATGCGAACCTTGGTACATTATCATCAACTCTATTATATCTAGCATATATTTTATATTCATTTATGTACAATTTGATCATTAAAGGTTTTATTGAAACTTGTGTCGTTTTCTCATAAATTTAATTTGTTTATTCTTCATGTTGTTTCCTACGTTTTAAACCAAAAATACGCATCCTAACGTAATGTGGTTCTATGAAACTGTGTGGATGCAATTTAGGCGTAATATTTTGTGAAATGAAAAGTTTTTATGGCTTGCGTCTTTCACCCAAAAAGATCATTTTGCATTTCTAACGTATTTTCGTAACAAAAGTGTATAACAAATTTGTTGATCTTTTTTGGTTGAACAGCTTTTGGCTATTTTTTTCGCCTCTTGCATGATTTTTATGAATGTGTACCCAGAATATTTTAATTTTCTACCGAAAAAGGACAAATTCTTAAAAAAATATGTAAATTTTCAACTAAGCAAGATAAATTTTTAACTAAAAATTGAATGTTCAGATTCTCAAGAGAAAAAATTGTCATGCCACCAAAGAGAAGAACTTTCAATCGAATCATGAAATATTCAACTAGGTTAGTTCAATTGTCAATTGAAGAAATAATGTTTTTATTAAAGAAGGCTATTTTTTCACGAGATTCAAATTTTCAACTTCAAAGATTTTTCAGTCAAGAAAGAAAAAAATGTCAACCAAGCTGTGGAACTTCGAGAAAAAAATATGAAAGTTGAACTAAAGAGATAATTTTTTACCAAAAAGGTCAAATTTTCAACAATATAAATGGATTTTCAACCAAATTGGCGAATTTTCAACTAAAAAGGACAAATTTCCAACCAAAAATAGAAAGGTTACTTTTTCAATTAGAAAAATAATAATTTTCAATGAATAAAAAAGAATTTTCAGCAAAACATTTCAATCAAGTAATATAAAGCTACTTTTATAAACAAAAAACAATGTTAATTAATTTCATATTATAATTTGTGAAAATTGTGAGGGCACTTTCGAAGAACTTCCCTGAAATTCCAAGATTTTTTCAAGTTTATAAAAATTACTCATCAATTCCAGGTTTTTTACTTCTTCCAGGTGAGTGGATTAATTAGGTGCTATTTTTATTTTTCGTGATTAGCATTTTATGCTACGCACATACTACATGCTTCAAAGATTTCCCCAAAATTCCACATTGATTACAAAGACTTCAGAAAGATTTCAAGAATTTCAAAAGTTCGAAATATTTTATCAAGATTGCAATGATTCCGCAAAGGGTCAGGAGATTTCGAAAGATTTCCAAAATTTGATTTCTTCAAAGATTTCAATAATTTCAACGAAGGTTTTATACATATCAAAAAATTTTCAAGAGTTCAAGTTTTTCACAAAGGTTTTGAAGATTTTAAAAGATTTCAAATGATTTCAACTACAATTTTATGAAATTCATTGTAAATTATTGAAAATCATCGGAATCGTTGAAATCTTGAAACCTGGTAAGCGTTTAGAACAAACTTTATATTATTTTAATATCAATATTGATAAACTATATAATATTAAAATATTATAATATATTAATTTATCATATTGTCTTGTGTCATGAGAGCCTTCAGCATACTGGGCTGGAACCATCCTAAGTCTGAGAGAAAAAAAATGTATTACGAGCACCGGATTTCTAAAAAATTTGTTTAAAAAAATGGGAAAGGATGAAATCATCATTCCAGTTTTACAAACATATTTTGACAGTGTGTGAACTCAAAGTACTGAGGGTCAGACTCGGGCAAGTCAGCTCATCACTACATTGAAGAAACAATGGGCTGCCAGAATCCGGAGGATCCTGGCTAGACGTATGGATGAGAGTCCCGTGCGTTCTACTCAGCCTGGAAGATGACATATACAGTGGAGGCAGCGTAGACCTAAAAATTATATTATCTCACATCTGTCTTTAGACGTTTGGATTTAAATAACTGTTTTTAAATGTTTCAAATTGGAAGTAATGAATGTTTTACAATTTTTAAAATTTGTCAATCACCAGTCAGTGATTCGCGTTGCGAGGCCTCTATTTCAGTTCCAAAAGTTAATTCTTAACCCATGGTATACACACAGGGTTACGCTAGCGATATTGCAAGATCTGTTATTTCGAAACAAGAAGAAGTGTGGGTCTGTATCCAGGGGGGGGGGGGGAGTTATGGGCCTGCTTCAGTGTCTCGAAATTCGCCGAAGGACGCACTTCGAAACATTCTCTTCGGGTATTTTCCACCCAGTGTGTATATGGTGTTACAAAATCCCGAAAAACAGAAAAATCTATGTAGATAGAGGAAAGATGTTAACTCCTGAATAATATTTTAACGTCTGGGATAAATGATATAGAAGACATTAAAACAACGCTTCCAGACTAATAATTTTTTATATAGTTTGACGTTTCGTCACCAGTCATGGTAACCTCATCAGAAAACCATAGTTAGATCTATTCGGAAAAAATTACATAGGAAATTACATAAAATAAAATATGCGGTTTTACCGCATATGGGTTACCAATATGCGTAGTACCGACATAAATTATAATTGTTTCTAGTGGATGTTAGAAAACAGGTCGAATTTAACTTCCGAAACCGTAAAGAGTTCTGCCTGCGCGTTTCAAGGCATAGACGACAAGGTAAGGTAGGGAAAATTGAAATTGAAGACAGTCATAATCATTTAAACTTTCTGCTAAAAAACTTGAAAGTTCGAAAATTAAAATCAAAAGCCTTATGCCTAATGTGGAATATGCTATATTTATTTATGAATTTGAAAATTCTAATGAATCATATATCTGTAAAGATGGAATAGTTTTAAATACAAAATTTTAAAAATTGTTATTAGCTAGTCCTAATAATCTTTCTATCAATAAACATAAATCAAAGCCTTCTGATCCACATTACTGATTTGAAATTTTATAATTCTGCTTATAATATGATTTTAGATATAGTATGTTGATGATTTTACTCAACTTCTTCCAAAAAAATTTTTTTAAAGATTTAAACTTAGCGCCTAAATCTCTTCTTTTCTGTCGAATCAATATGGTTGATCCTGTCAGTACTCGGTCTACTCCGGACCTGCATGGTACTCTCTACCATGCCTCTTTTTCTTTTAAAATTTAAAAAACAATATGGATCTTAAATCCAAAAACTATATCTTTTTCGTCATAAAAAAATAAACTTTAAACAGTCTACTACGATCTTATCGGGTAAATAAATCTCTATTATCCTTATAAATTTCTCTCGTCGTTTTTTCTAGCTTCCTAACCTCTTCTGTCACTTTTAAAATAATTGTTAAAATCTCTCAATATTAATAAACTTATTAATGTTTCCTCTTTTTTCTATTAATTTAGATCGAGTACAGAGAATGGATTTTTATCATAAAAAAAATGTTAATTTCAAGTAATTAATCACTTTTCACTTACGAAACCTTCACGTTTTAAAACTACTACGATTTACGTCCGTGGCTTGGTTTTTGGAGTAAATCCTCCTTTTCGCTTTCTTTGGAATATAACTTTTCACTAAATTTTACTGCTCTTCTTAATGGTAAGTCACCGTCAAACTTATTAAATAATTATTAGTCTGGAAGCGTTGTTTTAATGTCTTCTATATCATTTATTCCAAACGTTAAAATATTATTGAAGAGTTAACATCTTTCCTCCATCTACATAGATTTTTCTGTTTCTCTGGATTTGGTAACGCCATATACACACTGGGTGCAAAATACCCGAAGAAAAAGTTTCGAAGTGCGTCCTTCGGCAATTTTCGAGACACTGAAGCAGGCCCATAACTCTCCCCCCCCCCCCTGGGTACAGACCCACACTTCTTCTTGTTTCGAAATAACAGATCTTGCAAAATCGCGCCGGGTTAGCGTAACCCAGTGTGTATACCATGGGTTAAGAATCAACTTTTGGAACTGAAATGGACGCCTCGCAACCCAAATCACTGACTGGCTAAGTAGAACGCACGGGACTCTCATCCATACGTCTAGCCAGGATCCTCCGAATTATGGCAGCCCATTGTTTCTTCAATGTAGTGATGAGCTGATTCGCCCGAGTCTAACCCTCTGTACTTTGAGTTCAAACACTGTCAAAATATGTTTGTAGAACTGGAATGATGATTTCATCCTTTCCCATTTTTTTATTCAAATTTTTTAGAAATCCGCTGCTCGTAATACATTTTTTTTTCTCTCAGACTTAGGATGGTTCCAGCCCAGTATGCTGAAGGCTCTCATGACATAAGACAATATAATAAATTAATATATTAAATATTTTAATATTATATAATTTATCAATATTGATATTAAAATAATATAAATTTTGTTCCAAACGCTTACTAGGTTTCAAGATTTCAACGACTCCGATGATTTTCAATAATTTACAATGAATTTCATAAAATTTGAGTTGAAATTATTTAAAATCTTTTAAAATCTTCAAAACCTTTGCGAAATCCGAACATTCAATTTTTAGTTAGAAATTTATCTTGCTTAGTTGAAAATTCACATATTTTTTTAAGAATTTGTCCTTTTTCGGTAGAAAATTAAACTATTCTGGGTGCATATTCATAAAAATGATACAAGAGGCGAAAAAATAGCCAAAAATTGTTCAACCAAAAAAGATCAACAAATTTGTTATGAACTTTTGTTATGAGCATACGTTAGAAATAAAAAAATACCTTTTTGGGAAAAAGACGCAAGTTACAATAACTTTTCAGTTTAAAAAATATTACGCCTAAATTGCGTCCACACATTTTCTTAAAACCACATTACGTTAGGATGCGTATTTTTGGTTTGAAATGTAGGAAACAACATGGAGAATAAACCAATTAAATTTATGAGAAAACGACACAAGTTTCAATTTTTCAAAGCAGTATTTTTTTAAAACGTTATCTTCTTTGGCTGAAATAAGTTTCAATCTTGAATTATTTTATTCCTATCATAAAAGATTTGAAGTCGAAAATCTTGCAAGATTACAATGCTTTTCTTTGACTTCCTTAATCTTGGGAATGAAAGCCGTCTACCATTATTTTTTCAAAATTCCTTGATATTGGGTGCCTGTTGCCTGAAGGAGATTCCTCGATTTCTTCTGTGTTCATTTCTTTAACATCCCCACTGTACATGTTCATTTTTACTCGTTGTTGAAAGCCATACCTCGTTGTATATATTCCATTAAGAACTGTATTACTTTTTTCCAGTATTGCAAAAACGTCACCTTCTGATGTTGACAATACAGTCTGTTCTCCGGTTGGCACGGGCAAGAGGACCCTATGTTGTCCTCTCATTCGAATTGGTGCATCGCGAGGAAAAGTGTATCTTCGGATTTCAAATCGCCGGGTGGGATTCTTGTGAGGAATAAGCCGAACAAATCTAAGTTGTTCAGTTGTAAGTCCACCTAGGCGACATGCAATACGAATGGCGGAAGGAGATCTAGACCTGGCGCGAAGAGAAAATATTGCAGGAGGAGCAGATCTCACTGTTGAAGTCGGAGAATGAGGTATGGCAGGAGAAGACCTTTCAGGAGAATCAGACGCTCCGCTACGAGTGGCGTCAGGAATAGGTTCGCCATTAGGTAAGCAGTCGAATTGTGAAATTAACTCTGTAACAAGAAACAAAGGATTCATTTTCGAAAAAGCTATAAAAACATAAACTCAAGGATAGTCAAGTCGTACAAGAGAATGGCACAAAAGCCTAAAGAACAAGAGAAGTATTTTTGAACAAATGAGTTTAAAGAAACAACAAAAGAAAAAGAGGGAGAAAACATTTCCCTTGTTACTCCTTTTTCGCTTGAATATGAACTGCATTATTAAACCCCAATTAGAAACTCCAGTTCATTTGGGTAAAACTAATTTGTTGTTGTTGAAAAGTCTGCTATAGTATTTTTAGATGGAAATTAATCTTTTTGGTCAAAAATGCAAGAGCAACTCAATTGATTGACTGAGTATCGTAATTGAATTCAGTCTGTTCTTCTTGAAAATTCAGCGTTTTTTGTTGATGATTTATATGCGTATGCGCACATATGGTACGAATTCCTTACCAATGTACATAAAATTATGGATAGATTATATTTTTATATTTACCAATAGAATCGAGGATAACCGCCAATGATAGAACAAGAGAAGAAGCAATCATCATCTTTATCAATTTGAGGAGAAGCTAATTAATTAATTAATAAAGGCTTGGATTGACAATTCAACTAATGAATATTCTGGTTTTGCATGAAATTATATAGAATATGCTTTATTCGTTAGTTCGGAGATTATGTGCGCCAAGGTTATTCTGCTCAGATATTTACATTTCATCAGAGCCAGATTCAAGGAAAAAATGCTTAATTACCATATCCGTTAAAATTGATATTAAAATTTATATAATATTTTACTTTTAAGATCAATCCATTCCATTTTATCAGTGGATTTCAAAGAGTTTGAAATATTTGAATAATTTCGAAAAGAGATTTTTTTGGACATTCCATTCTACTAAATCAGAATTAAAAATATTTTTCGAAATTCTTGTTCCATTTTCTACAACAATAAGGACAAGGTGGCCGCAGATCAGGGAAATCTTGAAAATCAGGAAAAGACAGGTATAGGTCAAGGATTTTGAAAAATATTTTTGGAAACTCAGGAAACAGTTATGAAAGGCACTTTTAGTAACTGTCAAGGATGATTAATCCAAATTTTAATTTGAGATCATGTAATTTAATTTATGAAAGATTTTACTTCAAAAACATTACAAGCTTAGAATTCTGGTCTTAAATACTGATGGTGAGGAAATTATAAATCAGTCAGGGAAAAGACAGAACATTTTTCAAATGTACACGGAAAAACATTCACGATTGAAATATTCCCTTGTATTATTAATTCTTAGAAATATTCAGAAATGAATTGTATGATAAAAAATACCTCTTTGGACACTTTTTTTACTGAATTGATTGTGCAGAAAATTCGTAGTCTTTAGTAATCAAAAAATACCTTATTTTTTATGGTCAAGGGGTTATGAGTTGGATATTTTTGCATTTATGAAGTTTTTTGCCCATCAAAGATATAAAAATTGGTTAATAATCGTTATTTGATAATACCCGCAGGTTTTGCTTCAATCGTAAGAAAGCACTTCACGCTAGGATGCATATCTTTTGATTGATTCGTTGAAATAACAGTTAAAATGAACCACTTAAATTGATGGAAAAACGACAAAAAAGATGCAATGAAATGTTCATCAACAAAATTGTTTTTTGTGGGGTGTGCACTTCCAAAAATTATGAAAACAATGCAAAGAGAATGCACATAAAATGTATAATGAATTAACATGATACATTTTTTTGATCAAACATGCAACCTCTACTTTGTTTGCTGATTATTTTTTTCTCAGGATTGAAAATTAAATTTGCAAGAGAAAGTTTAACCATGGCGTTTTTGATTGAAGCTTTATCTTTCTTATCTGAAAATTCAACTAGTCAGTTAAAAATCAGTACTCGGAATGCATCATATTTTTTTCTTCTCTCAAACATAAGATGGTTCCAGCCCAGTATGCTGAAGGCTTTCATAATATAATATTTCCAAGTTTCAAAATTTCCAGATTCCAATAATTTCGATGATCTTCAATAATTCACAATAAATTTTATAAAAGTTCAATTGAAATCATTCGAAATCTTCTTAAAGTTTCAAAACCTTTGTAAAAAATTTGAAGTCTTAGAGAAATCTTTGGAAAATAAGAAACCTTTGTGAAATTCTTGAAATCTTAGAGAAATCTTTGGAAACGTTTAGAATTTTTTTTAATCTGTAGAACTCCTTGACATCTGTGAAATCATTAAAATCATTGCAAAATCTTTTGAGTTATTTGAAATATTGTGAAATCTTTCGACTTCTTGAAACTTCGGTGAAGTCTTTGAAATCTTCGTCAAATCTTTCAAATCTTTTGTAAAATCATTGATATCTTAAAAAATTTTCTCAAATTTTGGAAATCTTCCGAAATCTTTTGAGCCTTTTCGGAATCATTGAAATCCTTTGGAATCATTGGAAATTTTTCCAATATCTTTTGAGATATTGGAATTATTTAGAAATCTATTGCATTCTTTAAAATCAATGTGAAATCTTTCAAAAATCTTTGAAGTATGTAGAATTGGGCGTAGCGTAAAATACAAATTACAAAAAATGAAAATGATTCATCTTCTTGCTTAAAAATTCCACAGTTTCATTGATATTTTTTTCCTGTCTGAAAATTATGTTTAGTAAAAAATTGAAATCTTGTGAACAATTCGCCTTTTTAATTCAAAAATTAATATTTTTAATATTTTATTCTACTGGGAATTTGAACATTCAGTTATTATTTAGAAATTTATCTTGATTAGTTGAAAGTTCATATATTTTGTTCTTGTTCCGTAGAAAATTAATATTTTTGGTTAAAAATTCAACTATTCTGGTTGTAGATTCATAATTCTACTTGAAAAAATTCATCCTTTGGTTCAAAAATCAACCAACTCAATTTAATTTTTCTAATTTTAGTTAAAAATTTTGCAGAAAATTCGGTTTTTTAAGTTCTTTGTTGAACAAAATTCGTTGTAACTTGAGAACGTTCGCGAAAAGAAAAGCGACTGGCAGGACGAGATCTTGATATGGCAGGAGGAGATCTGGACCTGACACGAAGAGATGATTCGGCAGGAAGAGAAGACATGACTGGAGTATACGGAGAATCAGGTATGGCAGGAGGAGACTTTCCAGGAGAATCCGAAGGTCCTCCACAAGAAACGCCAGGAATAGGAGCGCCATTAGGTAAGCAGTCGAACTGTGGAGTTATCTCTGTAAAAAGAAACAGGCGACTCGATTTAGAAAAAGCTTTAGAACATAAACTCAAGGAAACTTGACTTGTGCAAGACAATGTCACAAAAGTCCTACAACACAACAGGAGTAATTTTAAACAAGTTAGTGTTGAAAAAATCATTCACTTAAAAAAAGTCAACTTGTGTAAGAGAATTAAACGTAAAGACTTCAAACGAGACAAACATGTTTTCTAAATCAGAGTAATCGGCTCCTTCAAGACTGTTGTACAACAGAAGAAAGAAGGCGAACTGAATCAATAGCTCCCAATAAGGAACTCCTACCTGACAATCATTGTAATCAACTTTAATCTTTTTTAGAATAGAATATAGATTACATCGCCCAAATTTTGATTCTCGCAGAGCTTAAAAAATGTACATAAAATTATATATATATATAGATTATATTATTATATTTACCAATAGAATCGAGGATAACCACCAAGGATATGACGAGAGAAGAAATAATCCTCATCTTTTCTAATTGAAGAAAAAGCTAAGTAATTTATTACGGAAGGCTTGGATGGATAATTCAAGTAATGAATATTCTTGTTCTGCGTCAGGTTACATAGAATTTTTTATATTTGTTATCTCAGAGATTAAAAACATCAAGGCTGATCTGCTCAGATATTTACATTTCTTTAAATGTATTCATGATCGGAAAAATATTTGAACAAATTATGTCACAAAGATTATGTTTTCAACAGTATGATTTGTTATCTTTATGATGAGTGCGCAATTGATATCACTGTTGGTCAGTATAATTGCATCTGCACTCATAGAATATAAATAATATTATAAACAAACATTCTTGACACAGAAGAATATGGTTTTCAGGAATTTTAATTTTAATAATATTTTCTCGGAAAGTAGTAGAATTTTTGACAAAGGAATTTAATTTTGGAATGGAATCAGATAAAATTTTACTCATAGTTTCAGCCAAATATTGAGTTGGAGTGTTAATATAAGATATCAATTTTATGTACCTACGGATGGCCATACATTCTTGCTATATTTGTATTGGAAGTTGACAATGAATTTATTTGAATATTTTTTCCCAAATATCCCTTAGAATTCCATTCTTTTAATAAATCAGAAGCAGAAGTCGATGATACCTTCCTTATGGTTTCAAAAGATGATTTTGAAAATATTGTTTCTTGCTTTAATAGTTATCACAAAAGGTTAAAATTTACATTTGAAATTGAATCTGACAATTGTATCAGTTTTTTAAACTTAAAAATTATTAGGAAAAATACACACGATATCATCACAAACTGGTTTAGAAAAAGTACATATTCCGGTAGACTTTTAAATTTTTTTTCAAATAATCCCATACACCAAAAGATTGGTATTGTAAAAAATCTTGTTGATTCAGCTTTTCTTCTACATGATGAATCTTTTCATCATGAAAATCTAAATTTAGTCAAAAAAATTTTATAATACAATAGTTATCCAAAAATTTTTATTGAAAAACACAATAAAATAAGAATTTTTCAAATTAACAATGAAAAAAGATCTCAAGATTTAAATCTGACTAATAATAACGAACAGAAAGAAGTTGTTTCCTTTAACTTGTATCCAGATATATCTTATCAAATCCGTAGACTTTTTTCTAACTTTAATATCAATACTATTTTTAGAATTGATTCAAAATTTGACCACTTTATTAAATTGGGCAAAGATCCATTACAAAAATTAGAACAATGTAATGTTGTTTATAAATTGGACTGTTCATGCGGCAGGTCCTATATTGGACAAACTAAACGATCGTTAGAGACTAGAAAAAATGAGCATTCCAGAAATATTTATCACTGTAAAAAACCATAAAAATCGCTACACACATTCACTCTTTCCATAATGGAAATTCAAATCATAGCAAATGGGATGATCTTAAAATATTACATAAAGAACCAAATTGTTATAAAAGATCCTTTGTCGAGATGATGTATATTAAAAATGAGAGTATTAATGCTTTGAACAATATTACTGATTTGAAATGTTATAATTCTGCTTATAATATGATTTTAGATATATATGTTGATGATTTTACTCAACTTCTTCAAAAAAAATTGTTTAAAAAGATTTGAACTTAGCGCCTAAATCTCTTCTTTTCTGTCGAATCAATATGGTTGATCCTTTCAGTACTCGGTCTAATCCGGACCCGCATGGTACTCTGTACCATGCCTCTTTTTCTTTTAAATTTTTGAAAAAATGATAGATCTTAAATCCAAAAACTATATCTTTTTCGTCGTGAAAAAATAAACTTTGAACAGTCCACTGCGATCTTATCAGGTAAAGAAATCTCTATTATCCTTGGACATTTCTCTCGTCGTTTTTTGTGGCTTCCTAACCTCTTCTGTCACTTTCAAAATAATTGCTAAAAATCTCTAAATATTAGTAAACTTATTAATGTTTCCTTTTTTTTCTATTAATTTAGATCGAGTACCGACAATGGATTTTTATCATAAAAAAAAAGTTAATTTCAAGTAATTAATCACTTTTCACTTTTCACTTACGAAACCTTCACGTTTTAAAACTACTACGATCTACGTCCATGGCTTTGTTTTTGGAGTAAATCCTCCTTTTCTCTGTCTTTGGAATATAACTTTTAACTAAATTTGACTGCTCTTCTTAATGGTAAGTCACCGTATTTTGGAAAAATTTCTATTTTAAAAATTATGTTTTCAGGCATATTTTATTTTATGTAATTTCTTGTGTAATTTTTTCTGAATAGATCTAACTATGGTTTTCTGATGAGGTTACCATGACTGGTGACAAAACATCAAACTTATTATCACGCTATGATATTCTTTAATTCAAAATATAAATAAAAATTATTTATTTTTTGCAGCTACTTCATTAAAATGCGAACGCGTGCGAAAATTCGCCGCGTTCATAAATGTTTGAAATGCGAAAGACCTACGTGTACGGAGCACACTGCAAATATTTGTGAAGAATGTGCTCAGCCGTCGAAATAGGCCGAAACGTAATTCACGCTATTTGTGTGAAAAAATTATTTTAAAGTTTTTCACTCATATTTTGATTCTGAATAGAAAATTACGCTGAAAAATTTTAATATTTTATATATAATTCTATCCCCAAAACCAAAGAATAGAGTATTTGTTTGAACTTTTGCGTTTTTTAAATAACTTTATTAATTTTATAACAATATATGCGTTATTTCAGAAAATAATCATGAACTTCAGGTATGTATATATTTAAAATCATTGATTTTTCCCGAGAAGTGGAGTATTCTGGTAGCATAACTTATCCGCGCGGAACCAAAAATTTGCCTACTTTTAAATCACTAATTAAATACGTTTTTCAGAACATATGGAAAAACCGAAAATACAGTTTTCAAGTACAAATCTTGAAATTTCCATTCATCAGTATTTGAGCCTATTTATCTTGATTTTTATGTGAACAACAACCTTTTACATAAAACGTGATTTTTTCACAAAAATTTCAAAGATGTCTTTGTTTATTTAAAAATATGTATATGTTTTCTCAGATTTACCACTCTCGAACCCGTATTATTCAATTCTCGAGAATTTTCTCCATAAAAACAAAAAAAGAGACACAATTCTTCAATTAGGAACCGAAGTATGAGCTTTTAAAGTTTGCTGGTTGAATGCGTATACCTTGCTATAAAACTATAGTGTGTATACCAAGGGTTAATAAATTGTACATTCGATATGTATTCTCTTTGCCTTTTTTTTATAATTGAAAAAAGTGCGCATCCCATAAAAGAAACAATTTTATTGTTAAACATTTTATAGTATTTTTGTTGTTGTTCTTCCGTGAATTTAAGTGGTTCATTGTTAATTTTATTTTAACGATTTGATCAAAAAAGACGCATCTTAGCGTAATATGCTTTCTTGCAATTAAAACTATTAAAGAAGATTACGAATTTTCAGAATATTTCTAAAAATTAATAATACAAGTGAATATTTCAATTGCAAATGTTTTTCCAAGTAAATTTGCAAAATGTTCTGACTTTTCCCTGACTGACTTCTAATCTTCCTGACCAACAGTATTTGAGACCAGAATTCCAACCATCATCCTTGACAGTTACTAAAAGTGCCTTTCATAAATGTTTCCTTACTTTCCAAAAATATTTTTCAAAATCCCTGACCTATTCCTGTCCTTTCCTGATTTTCAAGATTTCCTTGATCTGCGGCCACCTTGTTCTTATTGTTGTAGACAATGGAACAAGAATTTCGGAAAATATTTTTAATCCTGATTTAGTAGAATGATATGTTTAAAAAAATCTCTATTCGAAATTATTAAAATCTTTCAAACTGTTTTGAATTCACTGATAAAATGGAATGGATTGATCTTAAAAGTAAAATATTATATAAATTTTAATATCAATTTTAACGAATATGGTAATTAAGCATTTTTTCCTTGAATCTGGCTCTGATGAAATGTAAATATCTGAGCAGAGCAACCTTGACGCCGATAATCTCCGTGATAACAAATATAAGATATTCTATATAATCTAATGAAGAACCAGAATATTCATCAGTCAAATTGTTAATTCAAGCCTTTATTAATAAATTAATTAGCCCTTCTTCCAATTAAGAAAGATGAGAATTGCTTCATCTCTCATCCTATCCTTGGCGGCTATCTTTAATTTTATTGGTGAATACAATAATATAATACATACATAATTTTATGTACATACTTAAAGCCATACGAAAATTCAAAATTCGTGCCATTCATTCTATATACTATTCTAACTGCTATTTTCTTTCAAATTTTAACTGAGTTCATGTGGATTACCTAAATTTATGTTAGGGAAATCCATGATGTGTTTACTAAAGAATAATGGAATTTGTAAAGTGCCTCTGTTGATAAGGAATTTGTACCATATGTGCGCATACACATATGACTCATCAACAAAAGCGTACAATTTTTGATTCCAACGGACTAAATATAATTACAATAATTAATTAATCAATTGAGTTGCCCTTGCATGTTTGATCAAGAAGATTAATTTCCATCTGAAAATACTATAGCAAACTTCTCAACCAAAAAAATTAGTTTTAACCAAATGAACTGAAGTTTCTTATTGGGTTTTAATTATGCAGTTCGCATTCAATCGAAAAAGAAGTAAGAGAAGGAAAAGCGGAATCCTATGATAAAAAAAGAAAATTGGTGAAGAGGAAATAGTGTGTAACCTGTGGAAGAGAATGCACAAGGAAAACGTTTTCTCCCTTTTTTTGTGCCTTTTTCTCGCACAAGTTGACTATCTCTGAGTTTATGTTTTTAGAGCTTTTTCTAAATTGAATCCTCTGTTTTTGCTTACAGATTTAGGCTCACAATTCGACTGCTTACCTAATGGCGATCCCCTTCCTAGCGTTTTTCGTAGAGGACCTTCGGATTCTCCTGAAAAGTCTCCTCCTGCCATACCTCATTCTCCGGGTTCAACGGTGAGATCTGCTCCTCCTGCCATATCTTCTCTTCGTGTTAGGTCTAGATCTCCTTCGCCTAGTCGTGTTTCTTTCTACCGACGGCAACGTGGACCTAGACTTGAGGAATTTGAATATGTTCGGCTTATTCCTCACAAAAATCCGACTCGGCGATTTGAAATTCGAAGATTTACTTTTCCCCGCGATGCACCAATTCTAGTGAGAGGAAAATCTAAGATCCTGGTATCCATACCAACTGAAGAACGAACAGTATTATCAACGTCCGAAGGTGAAGTTTTTGCAATACCGGAGGCAAATAATACTGTTCTTACTGGAATATATGCAATAAAATATGGTATCCAAAAACGGGTAAAAATAAACATGTGCAGCGGCGATGTTCAGGAGATGACTACAGAAGAAATCGAGGAATGTCCCTTAGGCAACAATCGCCGAATCTCAAGGAATTTCGAAAGAATAATGGTAGAAGACTTTCGTTCATAACATTAATGAAATCTGAGAAAAGCATTGTAATTTTGTAAGATTTTTAACTTTAAATCTTTTATGATCGAAATAAAATAATTCCAGGCTGAAACTTATTTCTTTATTTCAACCAAAGAAGATGAATTTTTGAAAAGCTTCTGTTGGTTCTCTAGCTTTGCGCTTGATAATGGCTGGAACCATCTCAAGTCTGAGAGAAAAAGCATAATAAAATGTATTTCGAGCATCTAATTTCTTGAAAATTTGGGATGCTTTTACGTCTAATGTCAGTACGAAAGATGTTCCGAGAACATCCTATGCCTTCAGGACGTCTTTAGGACATTGGATGTCTTAGAGACGTTCACTGGATTGAAACTGGACGTCCTAGGGACGTTCTGGAGATGTTCATAGTTTTGTACCCACTGGAATATTTTGACAGGTTTTGAACCCAAAGTATAGAGGATCAGACTCGGGCGACCATCACTCCACTCAAGGAACAATGGGCAGCCATATTACAGAGGATCCTGGCTAGACGTATGGATGAGAGTCCCGTGGAATATATAGCCTGGAAGATGACATCTAGGTCCTTCAACAGTCGGTGTAAACACTCTGACAATATATCTATAATTTCATGTACTTTTTTTTAGCTGCTCAAAATTTAAAATTTTATGCGATTCAATCTACATTCTTATTCGAATTGCTATTTTCTTTCAAACTTGAATTGCGTTTTTGTGAAATATCTGAGTTTATCCTAGGGGATACCAAAATGTGGGTGCTAAAGAAAAGTGGAATTCAAAAAGTGTCCCTATTTGAGTAATTGTCCAATTGTAGGCCAACTTTAGCACCTACAGTGGGAATCACATCATTATTAGGCATTAAATATCTCATAACGGAAACTGATCTTATCACATCTAAAACTTCAAAATCCAAAAGGGGCAGTTATGAAAATGAGAAATAATAATAAAATTCGTACATGAAATACGGAGAGTGGATTTGAGGTTAAGAGATTGATAAAAAAGAGCGCGAACTAAATCAAATTACTTATTTTCTAAAAAAAAATTATCAGAATCTCAGCACCTTCTAGCTGTAATAACAAATCTACCTACCTGTGCTGTAATATAATTCCCAACACATCTCTTCCCTTTTAATTGACCTTTTTAGCTCACTTCTTGACATCTGTATATTTATAAATAGAGGTTAGGAAACCGTAAACAAACCGGCTCACATGTTCCACGCGCACGCGCATTAAAGCAGTCGTACGCTCTTCTATTGTACCGTACGGTAATGAAGTGAGCAAAATTATGAAGTTCAGCCTCTTTTAATATAAATAAAAAAATAACAGATTTTAATCATAAAAAGTCGCCTACCTATGAAGAAAAACCCCGTTGAACATGTAACGGAATAGTTTTTATAATTTTTTCCACTCCAAAACTGGTTTTCTACGCACGTACGGAAATGACGTTTTTGTTATCAAAATGCACTTTTCAATTTTATTATGAGATGCACTAAAAAAAGAGTTAATATTTCAAGCTCAAGTGTATAGAATCTTGCATTGAACGATGCGATTAATATTTCTGTTTTTATCACTCAACTGTAACTACAATATTTTACTATAAAAGAAAGACGTACGGTAATGACGTCTGAAAAGAAAAACATCGAGGAACAGACTTTAAGGTTTTTGCAATATTATTAATTGAACTTAAAAAATTTGCATACATTAAATTTATGTTCATCTGAAGTTTGAAAACTTGATACTTTAAGCGTTAAGGTTGTGACGCCGTACGGTAATGACGTTTTGGGTTGTTCTTATATTAAATTAAAATAAATACGAACAGAAATTAAAGAAGGAACTGACCATTTTGTAGAGGATGATAATAATTATTTATTTTTAAAAAATCAGTACGAGTTTCGAAGTTATTGTTCAAATAGGCATGGCAGTCCTCGTACTGTTTTTTTTTGGGGGGGGGGGGTGATTAGGGAACGGCAAGTAGGAGGAAAGTGGGTAAATCAGGTGTTGGAAGTATAGGAAGTAGAATAAATTATAGGAAGTAAGGGTGAGTAGTAAGGAGAAATGAGGGGATGGGAAATCTGGGAAATCAGGAAAAATAAGGGCTGGAGAAGTGAGAAAGAAAATGGGAAATAAAGCTAGGGGTAGAAGTGAGGGTTGAAATAAAAGAAAGGGAAAGAGGGCAAATGAGGGGAAATTATGACAGAGAATGTTGGGGAAGTGAGGGAAAAATGTTTGAAATAGAAGAAAAGAAAAGATGGAAAATCAGGGGAAATTATGACAGAGAATGTTAGGGAAGTGAGGGTAAATTAGGGCAAGGGAAGTGAAACATAAAGATGGGAAATAAGGATGTAGGTGGAGGAAAAGTAAGAGAAAATTAGATAATGAAAGTAGTAGAAGAGAAGCGAAGTAGGAGAAATAACAGGAAGGTAAGGGTGAGTAGTAAGGAGGAATGAGAAAAAGAAAAATAGGAAATTTTGGAGAAATAAGGACTTGGGAAGTGAGGAAGGAAATGGGGAATGAGGCAAGGGGTAGAAAGGAAAGTGAGGGGAAATTGTGGGAGAAGTCAGGAAATTGGGAGAACTAAGTTCTAGCGAAGTGAGGCAGAAAAATATGAAATTAGGGAAGGAGCACAACGAAAAACTGTGGAAGTGGAAGTTGAGAAAGTGAGGGGAAATTGGGTAATGAAGTAGAGGAAGTAGGGAGGAATAAAAGAAATGATAGGATGTCAGGGTGCGTAGTGATGAGTATTAAGGCGAGGGGGAGTAGTGTAAACGAGGGAAAAAAGAAGCTGGAGAATTAAGAAAAAAAGATTGGATATTCGGAAAGGGGGAGAAGGGAAAATTGTGAAAGAGAAAATTAGAGAAGTGAGGGGTAATTAGGTAGTGGAAGAAGGGAAAGTGGGGGGAAGAAGAAATGATAAGAAGTGTGGGTTGTGATGATGAGTATTAAGGGTAGATGAGGTAGGGGAATAAGGAGAAATAAGGGTTATGGAAGTGAAGCAAGAATATAGGGAATAAGGAAACTGGGACGACCGCAAGTGAGAGAAAATTAAGTAATTAGGAAATTTTCTTCTCTGAGGTGGACTGGGAGACATGATAGGAAATAAGGGTGGATAGTGAGCAGAATTAAAGTGAGGGGAAGTAGAGGAAATAAAGAGAAATAAGGGCTAAAGTGAGGCAAAACGTTAAAAATTAGGGAAGAAAAAGAGCTGAAAATTGTGAAGGATGATGTAAGGGACTTGATGGGAAATTAGGTAGTGGAAGTAAGGGAAGTGGAGGAGGAAGTAGAAGAAATGATAGGAAGTGAGAGTAGGTAGTGATAAGTATTCAAGGGAGGAGAAGTAGGCAAAATGAGGAGAAGTGAGGGTTGGAGAAGTAAAGCAAAATTATAGGGAATGAAGAACGCAGAAGATGGTGAAGTTAGGGGAAATTATAGGAGAAGAAGTTGACGAAGTAAGGGGAAATTGAAAGAAATCAGAGAAAGAAATTATTCGTAGTGAAGGAGGGTACTGATGAGTATTAAGGGTATAGGAACAGGGCCGGTGCAACGTACTGTCTTTCACTCCTTAAAAAGAGGGAATGTAAAGAAATAAGAGTAAGCAAGACACTCGCATGTGGGGAAGAAATTACGGTTTTTCACATACGAGTGTTTCGCTTACTCTAATTCTTTTACATTCACACTCCCCAACGAGCGAGAAAGACAGATAACCTACGTTTTGCAGGTCCTCGAGGGGAAGTAGGAGACATGAAAAGAAACAAGAGCTAGAGAGATGAGGCAAGAAGATGGGATATTAGTGACGGGAAAGGAGAGGAAGTAATAGAAAGTAGAAGGAATGATAGGAAGCGAGTTTGTGTAGTAGGGAGAATTGAGGGAAAGAGAAAAAGGTGAAATTAGAACAAAAGAGGACTAGAGAAGTAAGCTGCAAAGATGGGAAATAAGGGAAGGAGAAGTGAGAGTAAATTATAGGAGAGGAAGTTAGAAAAGTGAGAGAAAATTAGGTAGTGGAAGTAGGTGAAGTGTAGGGGAGTAGAAGAACTGATAGGAAGTGAGGGCGTGTAGTGGTGAGTGTCAAAGGAAGAGGAATTAGGGGAAATGAGGGCTAGAGAATTAAGGCAAAAAGATGGAAAATGAGGGAGGGGCCGAAAATAAGGTGAAGTGATGGAAACAGGAATGACAGGATGAAAACAGGATGAGACAGAAAGTTTTTGAAACAGGTGTAAGTAGAGGGAGTGAGCGTAAGTAGTGAGGAGTATTTTGGGTAGGAGAGGCAGGGAAAATGAGGAGAAATGAGAGCTAGGGAAGTGCGGAAAAAAGATAAACATAAGGGAAGAGTAAGGAGGAGAAATTATGAAAGTGGAATAGAGGAGAGAGTTGGGGTGGGCTAGTAGGGTAGTAGGGTAGTGCGGTTGAGAAGAGGATAAAAAGTAAGGGTTGGGGAAGAGCCGTAGAGTAAAAGGAGTGTCAGAAGAGGAAGTGGGGAGTGTTGCAACTGGAAGGGGAAGATGGGTAAGGGAGGTGAAGCAAAGTAAATACTGGTGGGAGGGGAATAAAGTGTGGAGAGGAGTAGTTAGGGAGGGGAAGGTTTAAACGACTCAATTATTGTACTTTGACGAATTTTTTTTTTGTTGCTTTCTTGTTTTTGGTTGGTTTGGAGGGTAGAAAAGAGACTGAATCTGCAATCCAGATCCAAATAGGAAATATGCTGGTCGAGATTGAAATTCGTGAAGTTTAAAAGTATTTTGACGTAAAAGGCGACCATTTCTCATGTGTACTTCCTATGCAGGCACGCGCCGTCGAGCACGCATTTGATACACACTATTAGACTCAACCCCCGTTCTGATTTATCGAGATTTTACTATTTTCCCGGTTCTAAAAGCCAATCGTCATCCTACGAGAATCCTCAGCTTTCAACTGGTCATTCGTATTTTTCAAACTTTCATCACATGCTCATAGATCATGTCCAAACACTCGTGAATTTTTCATTCTTATGAAAATTTCATCTTTTCTGTTTTAAATAACCATCATTTTATAGGCGGTCATACACAAATTACGTGAGGGCTTTTTCTAAAAATTTTGATTTGAATATGATCTGATGGCATGTGATGAAAATTTAAAAAATACTAATGACCGGGTGAAATAAAAAAAAATACACAAAAAAAAAAAGAAAATACGTTTTTAACCGAATAGTTGAATTCTCAACCAAGTATATTGATTTTTTACCAAAGAAGACGAATTTTCAACCAATCAAAAATACAAAAAAAAAAGATTTTCAGCTCAAAATTTAACATTTTCAATTACATTTTTTTTCATCATTGAATGAAAAATCTTTTTAGGTTGGGAAATGCAAATATTTAGTTAAAATTCATTTTTTAGTTGAAAATTATTTTTCATGATTAAAAAATTAATTTTTTGACTTCTTGGTTGATAATTTATCTATAAAGTTTTAGTTGAAAAAGTTATTTTTAAACAAAAAAACTTAATGAAATAGTTAAATTTGTATGATGTTGATGATGATTGTTATTATCAATTAAATAATAAAAATGCCACTATTATGTTAAAAATTTGTTTTCTTTTGTTCTGTTGGAAAGTGTGCTTTCTAATCAAAAACTTAAATATTCCAATTTTAGTTAAAAATGTATCATTTTTTACTAAAAAATTCAACTTGCTGGTTGAAAATTAAACATTATTTTAAACATTTTTTTATAGAATGGAAAATCTCTTTTGTTTGAAAATTGATATTTTAAATTGATATTTTGTAGTTAAAAATTATACTGATTGATAGAAAATTAATTTTTTTTGTTGAAAATTTATTTCTTCATTTGAAAAAAATGATTAAAATTTCAATATTATGTTGAAAAAAATAAGAAATAAAAAAATAAAAAGACATTTTTCAAAAATAGTTGAATTATCAACCAATCAGATTAATTTTTAGTAGGTCAGTTTTAAAAAATTAAATTCAAAAAATTCAAAAGTAGATTAATTAATTTTCTACCAAAGAAAACGAATTTCCAACAAAACACAAATAATAAGAAAAATATAAATTTTTAACCGTTTACTTGAATTTTTAACCAAAAAGATTCATTTTCAACTAAAAGAGACGAATTTTCATCCAAATAAATAAATTTTCAAAATTCCTCATTTCGACTTGAGAATTTAACATTTTGAATTAATTTTTTTTCTTTATCGAATGAGAAATATTTTTTTGTTAGTCAAAAATTATATTTTATGGTTAAAAAATTAATTTTTTACCTTCTTGGTTGAAAAATGAACTATAAAGTTTTAGTTGAAAAACTTATTTTTGAACAAATCAAAAAATAACAAAATAGTTACATTTTTAAACAGATGGTGATGATTATTATTATTAATTAAAGAATAAAAATTTAACTATTTTGTTGAAAATTCGTTTTTTGTTCTGTTGAAAAGTGTCTTTTGTGACTAAAAATTTAACTATTTCATGTTTAGTTCAAAATTTGTCTTTTTAGTTGAAAATTCATGTATTTTGTTGAAAATTAATTTTTCCAAGTAGGAAACTAATCTTTTTGATTGAAAATTTATTGATTAGCTGAAAAATTTTTTCAACGAAAAACTTAAATATTCCATTTTTAGTCAAAAATTTATCATTTTTTAGTCAAAAAGTTTACTGTTCTATTGAAAATTCATGTATTTTGTTGGAAATTAATTTTTCCTAGTCGAAAATTTATTTTTTCAGTTGAAAAAAAAAATTAAAATTTCAATATTATGTTGAGAATAATAAGAAATG
Source organism: Andricus quercusramuli (assembly GCA_932178445.1). Classification (NCBI taxonomy): domain Eukaryota; kingdom Metazoa; phylum Arthropoda; class Insecta; order Hymenoptera; family Cynipidae; genus Andricus; species Andricus quercusramuli. The sequence goes on from CAKNXH010062311.1 coordinate 26,677, forward strand.
AAAAAACTAAAAATAAAACTACATTTTCAACGGAAGAGTTAAATTCTTAACCAATTAGATTAATTTTTAGTAGATTAATTGAAAACAAATTTTTTAAATTTCAAAGTAGATTAATTAATTTTCAATTTTTAACTATAAAGTTTTAGTGGAAAAATTTATTTTTAAACGAAGAAAAATTAACAAAATAGTGCAATTTTTATCATGATGATGATTATTCTTATTATTATTCAAGTAATAAAAATTTAACTATTTTTAACTCAAAATTTTTTTTTTTTTTATTTGAATATTTAACTAGTTTAATTGAATGTAACATTATTTTATTTTGATTTCCACTACAAATTTAAGCATTCAATTTTTGGTCAAAAATTTATGTTTTATATTTGAAAATTCAGGTATTTTCATAAAAATTCGCCTTTTTTAATAGAAAATTAATTTTCTTGGATGAAAATTCTACTATTCCAGTAGAAAATTTATCATTTTATTTGAAAATATCTTTTTAGTTTAAAAATAAATGATTTCAGTAGAATTTCAATGATTTCAGTTAAAAATTCATTTATTTTGTTGAAACTTTAACTACTTTATTTAAAAAATCTTTTTTATCCTAAGAATGTAATTTTCGAATTTATTTTGATTTATTATGATTATTATTATCAATAATGAAAATTTAACTATTTTTTTGAAAATTCATTCTTTCATTCGATAAAAAAAAGCTTTTTCAACTAAAAATTTAACGTTTCCATTTTTAGTTGAAAATTTATTTCTTTGGTTGAAAATTTAACAGTTCTGTTGAGAATTCGTTTTTTTTTAATGAAAAAATAAATTGTTCAACCAAAAATTCAAAGATTGCATTTTTATTTTTTTTCAGTTGAAAATTCAAGTAGGTGGTTGAAAATAAATCTTTTTATTTAGAAACTCGTATTTTTTATTAAAAGTTCAACTATTTAGTTGCAAATTTCAATATTTTGTAAAAAATTTAATAATTTCGTTTGAAGGAGCTCGTTTTTTTGGTAAAATTCAATTTTTGAGTTGAAAATTATTTTTTATAGTTGCAAAATTAGTTTTTTTGACTAAAAATTCAACCATTCCATTCCTGGTTGAAAATTTGATATTTTTAATTGAAAATTGATATTTTGCAGCTAAAAATTTTACTTTTTGGTTGAAAATTCATTTCTTTGGTTGAAAAGTTACCTATTTTGTTGAAAATTATTTTTTTCTCGTTGAAAAATAAATTGTTGAACAAAAAATGTAACGATTTAGCATTTTTAGTTGAAAATTTATTCCTATTGTTAAAAAATTTAGTGTTTTGTTGAGAATTATTTTTTTTATGAAAATTCAATAATTTTGTTAAAAACTTTCTCACTGTTTTCAACCTCTACCGTTGATAAAATCTTTGTTGGTTAAAACTTGATATTTTTTATTCAAAATTTATATTTTGTAGTTGAAAATTTTATTTCTTGCTTGAAAATTAATGTATGTTGTTGATAATTAATTTAGCCTAGTAGAAAATTATTCTTTCTTGTTGAAAATTTAACTATAAAGTTTTAGTTGAAAAAGTAATTTTAAAAAAATTTATCAAAATAGTAAAATTGTTATGACAATGATGAATATTATTATTACTATTAATTAAATAATACAAATTAAACTATAAGGTTGGAAATTTGTTTTTTGTTTTGTTGAAAACTTCATTTTTTGACTAGTAATTTTACTATTCCATTTTCAGTTGAAAATTTATTTTTTTAGTTGAAAATTCAACTAATTGGTTGAAAATTTATGTATTTTGTTGAAAATTAATCTTCTCATTTGAAATTCATTTCTGTGAATGACAGTTCAAACTATTTGATTTAAAATTCCAGTATTTTGTTGAAAATTAATTTTTCCCAATAGAAAATTAATCTTTTCGGTTAGCAATTAATTTATTAGTTGAAAAAAATTGTACTATTTGTTGAAAATTAATTTTTTTTTTTTAAAGTAACTTTTTCAACTAAAAGCTCAAATATTACATTTTCAGTTAAAAATTTATCATTTTTTAGTCAAAAATTCAACTGGCTTTTCGAAAATTTATTTCTTTGGTGGAAAATTTAAATATAAATTTTTAGTAAAACAGGTGATTTTAAAGCAAAAAAAAAAGAATTTTCAACAAAATAATCAAATTTTTATTACGATTATCATTAATAATAATAGAAATTTTAATATTTTGTCGAAAATTCTTCTTTTTTCATGTAAAATATATTTTTTTACTATGTATGTATATTTAATCTCTCCCTTTTACGGGTTTGAGGGCCTCCGCTCCCTGTACATATCTTTACATTTCATCCTTAGTCTAACTTATTCGCTGCTTATATTCTAAATCTTCGCCTTACATGATAACAGTCATATTAATACTATTATTCTTAACTTTCTACAAATCTAAGCATGAGCGACCTTCCAGGGCTTCCGTTTTCTCTTACCATCAATTGCATTTTCAACGATTTAAAATTTACCATTTTTCTAGTGACTTTCCTTCACAGAGGATTACCCGTTTGGCTCTGCCCTGTTCCCATGCTTTCTCTTATTTCTTCCAGCTTTTTCATCCACATCACTCCCTGTCCATTACCATCCAAGATCCATCTCACACACTCATCCACACTCAACTGTCCATCTTCCTCTCCTGTACACCTCTCTAACACATGTGCCCATGACTCCACCTCGTATCCACATACTCTGCACAAATTATCCTCTTCATCCATCCAATATCTACAAGATCTCACTCCTTCCCCCATTCTAAACCGTACCACCCTATTCCATTTGTCTTCCTTTTTCATCTTTTGCAAATATTCTGGTTCCGTCAACCCTTTGACCATCATATACCATCTATTGTACTTCGAATCCATAATCTTTCTCCATCTCTCTTCTCCTTGTCTTACTAATAGCTCTAATTCTATGTTCTGCCAATCCAGAACCCCTTCCTGCATATCACAAACATTCCTCATTTTTGTCCTTTCTTCCTCCCATTTCGAGTTTCCCAAATTTCCTCTCGTCTCCTTGTTCCGAACTTCGTCCAAGCATACTTGTGCTATCCTGCTCCCCTCCCCCCTTTTCAGTTTCTCTTCAAACCTCCAGGCTCTCTTAATTTGTCTCGTTACCATTTTCTCCCTTCCTAGTTCTTCCCTCAACATGTATCCTGGGCAACTCCAACTAACCCCCATTACCCATCTCAGAAATCTCTCATGCATACTTTCCACTTTCCTATGTTCTTTCGATCCCCAGACTTCTACCCCATAACCCAATACCGCCCATACCAACGCATCAAACAACCAGACCCTCATTCTCCAATCGTCCTTGAATCTTCTCTTTCCTATACCCCATACTTGGCCCATTACTTTGCTCGCACATTCGATTCTCTTCCTCACCTGCACCTCGTTTCCCCCTCCTGCCTCAAACCAGAAACCTAGGTAACAGAACTCCTCCACAGTTTCCACTGTTTGTCCGTTCATCTTCCAACCGTAACCTATTTTGGTATTTCTCTTTCTGAAGCACATCACCTTGGTCTTCCCTACGTTCACCGTCAGTTCTTTTGCTCGTACATATTCTTCGAAAATTTTTATCATTAGGTTCATACCCTTCTCATCGTCTGCTAATAGAACTACGTCGTCCGCGTATGCTAGGGAGTATAGTTTGCTATTACCCAGGATCGTCCCCCCTTTCCCTTTCTCCTTTAGCTTCTCCTCTAAGTCTGCCAGCAGCATATTAAAGAGCAGCGGACTCAACGGGCACCCTTGCCTAAGACCTCTTTCTGTCCAGAAAACCTCCCCTTTTTTCCCCCCTATCTTCACCCTAATCCTGGTTTCAGTAACAATTTCCTTTACTCTCTTCTCCCTCCCTTCCTCTATTCCCTTCTCTTTCATTGCCTGCCATAGAACTTTTCTATTCACTGAGTCAAAAGCTGCTTTAAAATCTACGAACAAGGCTACTAATTTCCCTTTTTTTCTCCCTAAGTTTCTGTTAACCAAGTAGTTGAGTACGTAAATGTTATCTATTGTTCCCATCCCTTTTCTAAATCCCGTCTGATTGTGTGGGATACTTTGTTTCTCTTCTATCTGACTCTCCAACCTTTTTCTTAGAATTTCCGTGTATATTTTATAACCCACTGGCATGAGGGTGATCCCTCTGTACTCTTCTACCTTCTTACCATCCCCTTTCTTGACAAGCGGTACCACCAGCCCTGTCCTCCACTCCTCCGGCCACCCTTCTCCTTTCCAGACCTTGTTGCAGATCTTCCACATCCCTTCCCTAGTCCCTTCTCCTCCATACTTTATCGCTTCGTTCTCCATACCATCCTCTCCTGTAGCCTTGCTTCTTTTTAGTCTATCTATCGCCTCATTCACTTCTTCTCTTGTTATTTCGTTCACTTCCTCCCTTTCTCCCTGGACTGTCTTTCTATTTTCCCCTTCGATCCTATTTTGTTCTCCCCCTAGCAGACCCTTAAAATAATCCGTCCATTCATCCATTTCTATTTCTTCATTCACGCCCCTCCTTCCTCCTCTTTCCCTGTTTATCACATCCCAAACCCTACCTTCTTTGATTGCTTTTTCTACTTCTTCCTTGTATTTCTCCTTTCCTTTTTGCTTTTTCCCTTCCAGCATCCTCTCATGTTCTCTTTTTCTCATGTTGTACTCCGCCTTCTCTATTTCTCCTTTCCTCCATTTTCTTACAGACTCTTTCATTCTCTCCTTACTCTCCCTGCATTCCTCATCCCACCAGCCTCTCTTTCCCTTTTCTCTTCCTTCTTTCGCACCTATCTCATCCCTTACCTTCTCAATCGACCCTTTCAACCTCTCAATCAACACGTCTACTTCCTCCTCCTTCTCATATCTAACATTCTCCTTTTCCATTTTTTGTTCAAACACTTTTAATTTATCTAACCCCCAGTCTCCCATTTTCGCGTTCCTTTCCCCCCCTCTTTCCTTTCTCCCTCTACCGCGCTTGTGGACGCCACCTTTCAGTGTCGCTATTACTGGGAAGTGCTCGGACCCTATCTCATTCCCCACCTTCATACTGCATATCATATTCCTCATTCTTTCTTCCGCCAGGATGTAGTCTATAACCGTCTCTCCCTTACCTACAAATGTGATCTCTCCCTTCTCATCTCCTTTCATATTGCCATTACATATGAACCATCCTGTTTCTCCTATTACTTCTAGTAACCTCCTCCCCTCCCTGTCTATCTCCCTATGTTTGGAGCTCCTTATATAGGCCTCCTCTTCTTCATCCCAAGTCCCTCCCCCTTGCTCGCCAGTCCAAGCATTCAAGTCACCTCCTATCAAAACCAACTCTTCCTTCTTTTCCTCCATCCACCTCCTTATTTCTCTCCAACCTTCCTCTTCCCCTCTTCTTCTATATACACAAACCACCGCTATTTTGACTTTTCCAATTACAATCCTTCTTACCATTGTTCCATCCTTTTCCTCTCTATCCTCCTCTGTTCTCCCTTTTACTGCCAGTTCTTTTCTCACCCCCGAGACCATGCCGCCCATCCCTCTACCTTTAACGTGTTCCTTTCTCGATTCTTGCATTGTCCACACATACCCTTTAGGTAGCATCCTTTTCATCCCCTTCCAATCCTTCTCATCTGCCCATGTTTCACTCATCATAATCACATCCCATTTTTCTAACTCCCGCCAAAATCCTTCATTCTTGTTCTTCAAGCCTGACACATTCCAGAAAGCTATTTTTACGTTTTTCCCATCCCTTCCCTCTCCTATCCTCCTTACTTTTCTTCCGCCTTGCTTTTTGGAAACCCCTCTGTTTGCTCGCTAACATCTTTTGTATCTTCCTTTTTTCTACCTTTCTCAACTCTTTTTTCCTTCTTCCTTATTTCTTCTGATTCCTCGTCCCAGAACCATTCCTCTCCATTTATCCATAATCTGTCTCTCCCTATCCATACCATGTGCCCCTTTTTCCTCTCTATCCATGCCCTCTGGTCTATTTGCCATCTCCTTTTCCTCTCCCTCCATGTCAGATCCTCTTCAATTCTTTCCCTTCTTCCTTTCAATAATTTTTTGTTCTCCATAATTTTCTTTTTCTCCTCCTCACTCCCTACTTTTACTACAAACATTCCTTCCTTTCCTTCGTTCGTCCCTCCTATCCTCTTAACTCCTTCTACCCTTACCTGCACTCCAATATTTCTCAGAAGATTTATGATTTCCGCCTCCCCTGTTTCACTCTCCATTGTCAATCCCTTAATAATTATGTTATTTTTTCTCTTTGCCTTTTCTTCCCCTTCCAATCTCCTTTCAATGTCACTCAGTCTCTTCTTCAATCTTTCATTCTCATTTTGCACGTTCTTATTACTCCCTATGTCTATTTCCGCACCCTCTGTTTCTTTCCCCATATGTTCATTCCTCAATTCTAAGTTGTTCACCCGTTCTTCCAGCTGTTTTATCTCAATATTTCTCCTTTCGTCATCCTCCTTCTGTCTATTCTCTATGCTCTCTAGCTTACGCCATACCTTATCCTTCTCCTCTTTCCAGATTTTATCCCACTCCTCCCACTTTTCTCTTACTTTCCTTACTTCCCCCCTTACAGCATTTCCCTGTCTATTCATGTCTTCCAAACTTCTCCTTGTTTCCTCTCTAAACCCTTTTATGAGAGCCTCTAATTTTTCAAACATCCCTCCGTCCCCCCTATCTCTATCTGGTGTTTTCCGTTTAGTGAGTTTATTCCTGCCTTTCTTGCTTTCCTTATCCGTTTCTAACTCATCGTCCCCTTCCTCTCTTTTTCTTTTGTCTTCCCCCTCACTACTGGTCACGTTTCCTTTTTTTCGCCATTCGTCTAAACTTCGATTCGAGCCCGCGCTGCCTAGCTTGTTCAGGCGTTGTAGGTTAGAGGGCCTCCCGCCTTTATGGGCCGTACCTGAATCCCTTCTCTCTGCCATCCCCACCCTAGTCGGCGTCTTAAACGA
>CAKNXH010062311.1:39935-60939 GCA_932178445.1 Andricus quercusramuli
ATGAGAAAAAAAACATTCATAATATTGTGATTAAAAAAAAACGACGAACTTTGGACAACCACCATGAAATGCTTCTATTGTAATTGAAAAAATTTTTCGAAAAAAACAAATTTCTTTTCGGACAAAAATAAAAAAGAGAGGGAAAAAAATGAGAAGGCAGCCAAGCAAATCCCCTTCCTTCATTTTTTTTTCACTTCTTTCGTTTTTCTTATTATTATTAATATGAAATCACAATAAAAAACATTTATAATATTACAAATGTTTTTTTTTCTTATGATTCTTTTTTCTTTGGGTAAAAATGAAAAAAAAAGTAAAGAAAAATGAGTAGCCAACCAACCACATCTCCGTCCTTCATTTTTTTTATTTCTTTCGTCTTCCTCATTTTTATCAATATCAAATTACAGCACAAAAACATTCAGAATATTATGAATGTTTTTTTTTCTTGAAAACCATTTTTCTTAGGGAAAAATTTTTCTTTTCTTTAGACAAAAATAAAAAGGTGATGAAAGAAAAATTAGAAGAAAACCAACCGAATCTTTCTCAATTTTATTAATATCAAATTACAACACAAAAACATTCATAATATTATGAATGTTTTTTTTCTTGAAAAAAATTCTTCTTTTTCTTGGACAAAAATAAAAAGATGAGGAAAGAAAAAGTAGAAGGCAGCCAAGCAAATCCTCTTCCTTCATTTTTTTTCTTTCGTTTTTCTCATTATTATTATTATGAAATCACAACAACAAAACATTTATAATATTACAAATGTCTTTTTTTTTCTTATGATTCTTTTTTCTTTGGATAAAAATGAAAAAAAGGAAAGAAAAATGAGAAGTCAACCAACCACATCTCCGTCCTTCACTTTTTTTATTTCTTTCGTCTTTCTCATTTTTAGCAATATCAAATTACAACACAAAATCATTCATAATATTAAGAATGTTTTTTTTTTTCTTGAAAACCATTTTTCTTTTCTTTAGACAAAAATAAAAAGGTGATGAAAGAAAAATTAGAAGACAACCAACCGAATCTTTCTCATTTTTATTAATACCAAATCACAACACAAAAACATTCATAATATTATGAATGTTTTTTTTTCTCGAAAAAAAAATTTTTAAGAAAAAATTTTTTTTTTATTTGTACAAAAATAAAAAGAAGAGGAAAGAAAAATTAGAAGGCAAACAACCAAATCCCCTTCCTTCACTTTTTTTATTTCTTTCGTCTTTCTCATTTTTATTATTATCAAATCAGAACACAAAAACATTCATAATATTATGAATGTTTTATTTTTGTTAAAAAAAATTTTTTTTTAGGAAAGAATTTTTCTTTTCTTTGGACAAAAATAAAAATATGAGGAAAGAAAAATGAGAAGGCAACCAACCAAATACCCTTCCTTCACTTCTTTTATTTCTTTCATATTTCTCATTTTTATTAATATCAAATTACAACACAAAAACATTCATGATATTATGAATGTTTTTTTTTTTCACGAAAAAAATTTTTTTTAAGAAAAAATTTTTGTTTTCTTTTGACAAAAATAAAAAGAAGAGGAAAGAAAAATGAGAAGGCAACCAACCGAATCTCCTTCCTTTACTTTTTTTATTTCTTTCATCTTTCTCATTTTTATTATTATCAAATTACAACACAAAAACATTAAATATTACTTGTTGTCATTTAATAATAATAAAAATGAGAAAGACGAAAGAAAAAAAGTGAAGAAAGGGGATTTGGTTGGTTGCCTTCTCATTTTTTTCCCTCTTCTTTTCATTTTTATTTAAAGAGAAGAGAAATTAAAAAAAAACATCACTAATATTATGAATGTTTTTGTTTTGTGATTTGATTTGATAATAATAAAAGTGAGAAAGACGAAAGAAAAAAAAACTTAAGGAAGGGGATTTGGTTGGCTGCCTTCTCATTTTCTTTTCATCTCTTTTTCATTTTTGTTCAAAGAAAAGAAAAGAAAATTTTCTCAAAAAGAATTTTTTTCAATTACAATAGAAGCATTTTATGATTTTTTATTTCTCTCGTCTTTCTCATATTTATTAATACCAAATCACAAGACAAAAACCTTCATAATATTATGGATGTTTTTTCTGAGAAAAAAAATTTTTTGTTAGGATCATTTTTTTTCATATTTGGAGAAAAAATCATTTTTTTCTTGGGACAAAAACAAAAAAGAGAGGAAAGAAAACTGGGAAGGCAACCAACCATGCCCCTTCCTTCACTTTTTTAATTTTTTCGTCTTCATAATTTTTATTAATATCAAATAACAACACAAAAACATTCATAACATTATGAATGTTTTCTGTTTTTGAGAAAAAAATTTTGTTTCGGGAACAATTTTTTTTTAGGAGTAAATTTTCTTTTTTTTTAATAAAAATGAAAAAGAGAGTAAAGAAAAATGAGAAGGCAACCAACCATGCCCCTTCTTTCATTTTTTTCATTTTTTCGTCTTTATAATATTTATTATTATAAAATCACAACACAAAAACATTTATGATATTGTGAATGTTTTTTTTTGTTGTTTTTTTTTTGAGAAAAAATTTTTTTTTTTCTTTGGACAAAAATAAAAAAGAGAGGAAAGGAAAATGAGAAGGCAAGCAATCACATTCCCCTCCTTCACTGTTTTTATTTCTTTCGTCTTTCTAATATTTGTTATTATCAAATCACAACACAAAAACATTTATAATATTATAAATATTTTTTTTAGAAATTTTTTTTTCTTTTGGACAAAAATAAATAGAAGAGGAAAGAAAAATGAGAAGGTAACCAACCAAATCTTCTTCCTTCACATTTTTATTTCTTTCGTCTTTCTCATTTTCATCAATATCAATTCACAACACAAAAACATTAATAATATTGCGAATGTTTTTTTTTTGTTGAGAAAAAAAAAATTTTTTTGTGAAAATTTTTTTTTTTAGACAAAATTTTTGTTTTCTTCGGATAAAAATAAAAAAGAGGGGAAAGGAAAATGAGAAGGCAACCAATTATGCCTTTTCCTTCACGTTTTTCATTTTTTCGTCTTTATAATTTTTATTGATATCAAATCACAACACAAAAACATTAATAATATTGTGAATGTTTTTTTGTTTTTGTTTTTTTGAGAAAAAAAATTTTTTGTTGGAAAATTTTTTTTTCAATTTTTTTTCGGACAAAAATTAAAAAGAGGGGAAAGAAAAATGAGAAGCAACCAATCGCATTCCCTTCCTTCAATTCTTTTATTTCTTTCGTCTTTCTCATTTTTATTATTATCAAATCACAATACAAAAACATTCATAATATTATAAATATTTTTTTCCTCTTTTCTTAGGACAAAAATATATAGAAGAGGAAAGAAAAATGAGAAGGCAACCAACCAAATTCCCTTCCTTCAGATTTTTATTTCTTTCGTCTTTCTCATTTTTATCAATATCAAATCAGAACACAAAAACATTCATAATATTATGAATTTTTTCTTTTTTTGAGAAAAAAAATTTGTTTTGGGAATAACTTTTTTTTATGAGTAAATTTTCTTCTTCTTTGGATAAAAATGAAAAAGAGAGTAAAGAAAAATGAGAAGGCAACCAACCATGATCCTTCCTTCACTTTTTTAATTTTTTCGTCTTTATAATTTTGATTAATATCAAATCACAACACAAAAACATTAATAATATTGTGAACGTTTTTTTGTTTAGTTTTTTTTTCTTTAGGAATTTTTTTTTCTTTGGACAAAAATAAAAAAGAGGGGAAAAGAAAATGAGAAGGCAACCAATCACATCCCTATTCTTTACTTTTATAATTTCTTTCGTCTTTCTCATTCTTATTATTATTAAATCACAACACAAAACATTTATAATATTATAAATATTTTCTTTAGACATTTTTTTTTTCTTTTCCTAGGACAAAAATAAATAGAAGAGGAAAGAAAAATGAGAAGGCTACCAACCAAATCCCCTTCCATTCAAATTTTCATTTCTTTCGTGTTTATAATTTTTATTAATATCAAATCACAACACAAAAACATTAATAATATTGTGAATGTTTTTTTTTTTTTTTTGTGAAAAAAATTTTTTTTTCTTCATGCAACAATAAAAAAGAGAGGAAAGGAAAATAAGAAGGCAACCAATCACATTCCTTTCCTTCACTTTTTTTATTTCTTTCGTCTCTTTCATTTTTATTGTTATCAAATCACAACACAAAAACATTTATAATATTATAAATATTTTTTTTAGATATTTTTTTTTCTTTTTCTAGGACAAAAATAAATAGAAGAGGAAAGAAAAATGAGAAGGCTACCAACCTAATCCCCTTCCATTCAAATTTTCATTTCTTTCGTGTTTCTCATTTTTATTAATAACAAATTACAACAAAAAAACATTAATAATATTGTGAATGTTTTTTTGTTTTTTTTAGAAATTTTTTTTTTCTCTGGACAAAAATAAAAAAGAGAGGAAAGAAAAATGAGAAGGCAAACAACCAAATCCCCTTCCTTCACTTTTTTTATTTCTTCCGTCTTTCTCATTTTTATAATTATCAAATCACAACAAATAATATTATGAATGTTTTTGTGTTATAATCCGATAATAATAAAAATGAGAAAGGCGAAAGAAATAAAATAAATCAAAAATAAATATTATGAATGTTTTTTTTTTCTTAAAAACAATTTTTCTTAGGAAAAAATTTTTCTTTCCTTTAGACAGAAATAAAAAGGTGAAAGAAAAATGAGAAGGCAGCCAACCGTTTCCCCTTCCTTCACTGTGTTTATTTCTTTCGTCTTTCTTATTATTATTAATATCAAATCACAATACAAAAACATTCATGATATTATGAATGTTTTTTTTTTCACAACAAAAATTTTTTTGAAGAAAAAATTTTTCTTTTCTTTTGACAAAAATAAAAAGAAGAGGAAAGAAAAATGAGAGGGCAACCAACCGAATCCCCTTCCTTCACTTTTTTTATTTCTTTCGTCTTTCTCATTTTTATTAATACCAAATCACAAAACAAAAACATTCATAATATTATGAATGTTGTTTTTAAAGGGGAAAAAATTGTTTTTTTTTCAAGAATTTTTTTTTTTTAATTTTTTTTTTTTTTATCACAATAGGATCATTTTATGGCGGTTACCAAAATTTGTTCATTGGATTTTTGTTTTCATTTCCAGGAATTCTATACATCAACTGGAGTATTGGACCTCAAATATGATTTCAAATTTGATTTTGATCTAATTTTAAATTCTTAAATTGGAATCTAGAGCCTTCTCGCTAATCTAAGTTTAAAATTCTAAAATAAAAAATGAAGATTTGTAAATGATAAAAATAGAATATTTACTCACCTAAATAGATACTAGAAATCGGCATATACCAGGGAGATCTCTTATCGCGAGAGCTGAAATCAGTACACGACAAGTGTACTGCGAGAGCGATGCTCTGATCGATTATGTTAATTACTTGTGCGCATATCCAGGGCAGCGTAAGTTGTGGCTTCCTCTGCAATTAGCACGTAAATATCAATAAATTTGTGACCATCAGAATCGCCGGAACGATGACTTTGATTGATAAATAATCATCAGAAATTCCAATCTCACATAACGATGTGACAATGTGACAACGCTATCATGTCGTGTCACAATTAAATAATCTTATCAAAATATGCGAGGAAAAATAATAAAAAACATAAACAAATGTTTTCTGAGGATAAACTAGAGATAATGTTTTTACAATTAATTACATTTATTTCATGTCAGTTTTTTTACATTTTTAATACTTACGGATATCGAAGCAAAAGAGAGCAGGCCATTCGCAATTAGGGAGAATCCAGCATACAACAGAATGCTGATCATCAAAACTTCGGCTGGAAATTATTTTAAATTAAAATTTGATTCGAAGTAAAGTTAATTGGAATCATTCGATTTTTATAGACCACTGAGAAATCCCGAAAATTCCCGAATAATGAAATTCCCGACAGCTTGTAATATTACCGAATTCGGAAATTCCCGAATAATAAAATTCAAGAATTGAAAAATTCCCGAGTAATAAAATTGCCGAATTATCAAATTCACGATTTGGAAAATTCACGAAAAATAAAATTGACAAATTAGAAATATCCCGGGTAATAAAATTACCGACAGTTTGTAATATTACTGAATTCGAAAATTCCCTGATGATCAAATTTCCGAATGATAAAATTCCCGAATAATAAAATTTCCGAATTATAAAATTCTATAATAATAAAATTCCGCAATCAGAAAATTCCCAAATTATATAATTCCCGCGTAATCAAATTCCCGGATAATTACATTTCCGACAGTTTATAATATTACCAAATTTAAAAATTCCCGATTAATAAAATTTCCGAATAATAACATTCCCTGAAAGGATAATTCCCGAATAATAGAATTGCCAAATTGGAAAATTCCCAAATAATGAAATTCCCGACAATTTATAATGTTACCGAATTTGAAAATTCCCGAATAACGAAATTCCTAAATTTGAAAATTCCCAAATAATGAAATTCCCGGCAGTTCATAATATTACCAAATTTAAAAATTCCCGATTAATAAAATTTCCGAATAATAACATTCCCTGAAAGGATAATTCCCGAATAATAGAATTTCCAAATTGGAAAATTCCCAAATAATGAAATTCCCGACAGTTTACAATTTCCCTGAATTTGAACATTCCCGATTAATAAAATATCCGAATGATAAAATTCCCGAATAATAAAATTGCAAAATTTTAAAATTCCCAAATAATAAAATTCCGTATGTATATTGAAAAATTCTTAAATTATGACATTCAAAAATAATTACATTCCCGACAGTTTATAATATTACCAAATTTGAAAATTCCCAAATAGTAAATTGTCCGAAAAATAAAATTTCCTAAGAGGATAATTCCCGAATAATGGAATTGCCAAATTGGCAAATTCCCAAATAATGAAATTCCCGACAGTTTATAATGTTACCGAATTTTAAAATTCCCGAATAACGAAATTCCCGTATTGGAAAATTCCCGAATAATGAAATTGTCGAATTGGAAATTTCCCAAATAATGAAATTCCCAACGGTTTATAATGTTACCAAATTTAAAAATTGCGGAATAATACAATTCCCGAATTTGAAAATTCTAGAATAAAAAAATTTCCAAATAATAAAATTCCCTAAAAGGATAATTCCCGAATAATGGAATTGCTGAACTGGAAAATTCACAAATAATGAAATTCCCGACAATTCATAATGTTACCGAATTTGAAAATTCCGGAATAATAAAATTCCCAAATTGGAAAATTCCCGAATAATGAAATTGCCGAATTATAAAATTCCATAATAATAAAATACCGCAATTGGGAAATTCCCAAATTACATAATTCCTGAGTAATCAAATCCCTGGATAATTAAATTCCCGACAGTTTATAATGTTACCGAATACAAAAATTTCCGAATTTGAAAACTCCTGAATAACAAAATTCCCGAATTGGAAAATTCCCGAATAATGAAATTGCCAAATTGGAAAATTCCACAATAATGAAATTCCCAACGGTTTATAATGTTACCGAATTCGAAAATTCCGCAATAATAAAATTGCCGAATTTGAAAATTCTAGAATAATGAAATTCCCAAATAATGAAATTCCGGAATTATGAAATTCAAAAATAATTGAATTAACGAATAAAAAAATTTTTGACAGTTTATAATATTAACAAATTTAAAAATTCCCCATTAATAAAATTTCCGAATAATAAAATTCCCTAAAAAGATAATTCCCGAATAATGGAATTGCCGAATTGGAAAATTCCCAAATAATGAAATTCCCGATAGTTTATAATGTTACCGAATTTGAAAATTTCGCAATAATAAAATTCCCGAATTCGAAATTTTAGAATAATAAAATTCCCGAATTATAAAATTCCCAAATAACAAAATTCTTGAATTATGAAATTCAAGAATAATTGAATTGCCGAATAAAAAAATTTTCGACAGTTTATAATATTACCAAATCTGAAAATTCCCCATTAATAAAATTTCCAAATAATAAAATTCCCTAAAAGGATAATTCCCGAATAATGGAATTGTCGAATTGGAAAATTCCCAAATATGTAATGAAATTCCCAACGGTTTATAATGTTCCCGAATTTGAAAATTCCGGACTAATAAAATTCCCGAATAATAAAATTTCCGAATGATGAAATTCCATAATAATAAAATTCCGTAATTGGAAAATTGCCAAATTATATAATTCCTGAGTAATCAAATTCCCGGATAATTAAATTCCCAACAGTTTATAATATTACCAAATTTGAAAATTCCGAATTAATGAAATTTCCGAATAATAAAATTCCCTAAGAGGATAATTCCCGAATAATGGAATTGCCGAATTGGAAAATTCCCAAATAATAAAATTCTGAACTTTTTATAATGTTACCGAATTTGAAAATTCCGGAATGATAAAATTCCCAAATTGGAAAATTCCCGAATAATGAAATTGCCGAATTATGAAATTCCATAATAATAAAAAAATGCTCAAAAATATATAATGTTACCGAATTTGGAAATTCCCGTATAATGAAATTCCCGGAGTGAAAAATTCCCAAATAATGAAATTCTTGACAGTTCATAATGTTACTGAATTTGAAAATTCCCGGATAACGAAATTCCCTAATAATGAAATTTCCGACAGTTTATAATTTTACCAAATTTGAAAATTCCCGAATAACGAAATGCCTGAATTGTAAAATTCCCAAATAATGAAATTCCCAACGGTTTATAGTGTTACCGAATTTGAAAATTTCGAAATAATGAAATTCCCGAATTGAAAAATTCCCGAATAATTTAATTGCTGAATAAAAAAATTCCCAATGACAAAATTTTCAAAAATTTATAATGTTACCGAATTTCAAAATTCCCGAATTTGAAACCTTCCGTATAATGAAATTCCCGAAGTGGAAAATTCCCAAATAATGAAATTCCCAGCGGTTCAAAATGTTACCGAATTTGAAAATTCCCAAATTAGAAAATTCCCAAATAATGAAATTCCCAACGGTTTATAATGTTACCGAATTTGGAAATTCTGGAATACTAAAATTGCCGAATTGGAAAATTCCCAAATGATAAATTTCTCAACAATTCATAATGTTACCGGATTTGAAAATTCCCGAATAACGAAATTTCCTAATATTAAAACTCCCGAATTATAAAATTCGTGAATAATAAAATCCCCAAATTAGAAATTCACGAATAATAAAATTCTAGACCGTTTATAATGTTACCGAATTTGGAAATTGCCAAAAAATGAAATATCCGAATTATAAAATTCCAAAATTGCAAGATTCTCGTATTACAAAATTTGCGAATAACAAGATTCCCAAGTAATGATATTCCCGAATTATGAAATTCCCGAATAATAAAAATCCGGAATTGAAAAATTCTTGAATTATAAAATTCCCGAATAATAAAATTTCCGATTGATAAAATTGCCGAATAATAAAATTCCCGGAAAATGAAATTCCCGAAAGTTTATAATATTACCGAATTTGAAAATTCCGGAATAATGAAAATTCCGGAATCATGGAATTTCCGAATAATGAAATTGCCGAATTAAAAATTCCCAAATAATGAAATTTCCCGCAGTTTATAATGTTACTGCATTTGAAAATTCTCGAATAATAAAATTAACGAATTGAAAATTTCCGTAATAATATAATTGTCAATTTAGAAAATTCACAATTTAGAAAATTCCCGAAAAATGAAATTGCTGAATTATAAAATTCCCAAATATTAAGGTTCTCAAATTGAAAAATTTCCGAATAATAAAATGCACAAATAATGAAATTGAGAATTTACTAATTTCAGGAATTTGAAATTTCTGTAATTTACGAAATTCGAGAATTTACTAACTGATTTCTCAAATGTACTACATTCAAGAATTTATTAATTTAGGGTAGGCGTGACTTTCTCGGTTGGATCAGTAATTTACTAATTTCAGGAATTTACAAAATTCGAAATCTTTTACTTTCAGGAATTTGACATTTTTGTAATTTACTAATTTTGGGAATTTGGAATTTCTAGAATTTATTAATTTCGAGAATTTCCTGATTTCAGGGTATTGAAAATTCGGGTTTTAGAGGTTTGACAATAATATAACTTCAACAAATTACTAAATTCGAGAAATTACTAATTTTCAGTCCCCCCATATTAAAGTTTATTTGTTCGATTTTCCACTAATTTCAGGAATTTGACATTTCCGAAATTTACCAAATTCTAGAAATAACTCATTTTTCCAAATTACTAAATTTGAGAATTTACTGATTTCAATAATTTACTAAGTTCGAGAACTGACCAATTTCGGAAAGTTGAGATTTCAGTAATTTACTGAATTCGGAAATTTACTAATTTCAGAAATTTACTAAATTCCAGAATTTACTAATTTCTGTGGTTTTCTAAATTTAAGAACTTACTGATTTCAGGAATTTTAAATTTCTGTAATTCGATAATTTTGGGAACTTGAAAGTGAAATTTGCCAATTTCAAGAATCTACTATTTTCAGGATTTTGAAAATTTGAGTTTTAAAGGTTTAATGATGATAAAAGTTTAATCATTTAACCAATAATTTAAATAACTAATTCCTTAAATTTACTAAATTCGAAAATTTACCAATTTAAGTAATTTACTGAATTCGAGAACCTATTCATTGCGAAAATTTGAAATTGCAGTAATTTACTAATTTCGGGAAATTACTAAATTCGAGAATTTACTAATTTTTGTAATTTAGTGAATTTGAAACTTCCGTAATTTCCTAACTTCCAAAATTCGAAATTTCTATAATTTACCAATTTCGGGAATTTGAAAATTTTTTAGTTTACTAATTTCGGGATCTTAAAAACTCCAGTTTCAATGTTTCAATAATAATACAATTTTGAAAATAAATTAATTACAGAAATTACAAATTGTATCATTTGAAAATTTTTAATTATTGGCATTTTTATATTATGGAGAATTTTCCATTTAGAACATTTTCATTTTCGCAATTTTTCAGTGTCCGGAATTTTATTTTTCGGGATTTTCCAGCGGTCCTGTTAGAAATAATAGGTTAAAAAAAATTGTTTTAAATAATTTTTTTCTGAAAAAAAGTTCTTCTCCTTTCGCTCCGCTGGGAATCGAACCACAGAACAACGTTCGATTCCCAACGGAGCGAAAGTATATATTTTTCCAGAAAAAAATTATTTAAAATAATTTTGAAAAGGTTAAATGAAATAAAAGTTCCTACCTTGCTTAGTACTTTGCGTATTCTTCACTATAAAAGTCCAATTTAATCCAAAAAGGGTCCAAGATTCGACAGTTGCTGAAAATTTGTCAAGTTCTTCTGTCGATAAAAAGTCAGTGGCTAATATATTTATCATTAAAATTGACACAGTCTGTAAAAAAAACAATCAGGTTTTATCTGTCAATTTAATTGATTCATAATAATTCAAACAGAAAATTTTATTAGGAAAAACAATGAGGGAAAAAATTAATGAATTAATTAATAATAATTTTTCAAAAATTACAAATATAACTAGTCGTTGAATTTGCAATAAAAAATATGGATTCTCAACAAAAAATGTAATAGTTGATATTTCAATCCAACAAGATTTTTATTTTAAATTAAACTGAATAATTTGAAGAAAAAAAAATACATTTTTTACAAGAAGAATCGATTTTTTAACCCGAAAATATGAATTTTTCACAAAAAAGTTCATTTTCGACCACATACTTTAATTTTCTATCAAGAAGATTAATTTTCTACCAAAACTGAGAAATTTTCTAAAATGATGAACCTATTTTACAAAGAAAAGGAATTAAAAAAAAAATTCAATTTTTTGAATTGAAAATATGAATTTTTCACAAATGAGTTAATTTTTCACTAAAACTAAGAAATTTTTTTAAATGGTGAATCTTCATTCAAAAAAGATTGTTTTTCTATCGGTTGTATTTTCAACAACAAAATTTAATATTTTACAAAGAAGAGGAATTTTTCACAGAAAAGAAAAGAAATTTTTTACAATAAATTTTAATTTTTTCAATTGAAATTTTTTACAAATGAGTAAATTTTTCACAAAAACAGAGAACATTTCTAAAATGATGAATCTTCAATAAAAAAAGATTGATTTTCTACCGGTTCTTTTTTCAACCAAAAAAGATAAATATTTTACAAAGGAGAGGAATTTAAAAAAAAATTAATTATTTTAACTGAAAATATAAATTTTTCACAAATGAGTTAATTTTTCACCAAACCTGAGGAATTTTCTAAAATGATGAATCTTCAATTTAAAAAAATTGATTTTCTACCGGTTGTATTTTCAACCAAAAAAAAAATTTTACAAATAAGAGAATTTTTTACAAAAAAAAGCTTAATTTTTTTAATTTAAAATATGAATTTTTCACAAATAAATTAATTTTCAACCAAAACTGAGAAATTTTCTAATATCATGAATCTTCAACCAAAAAATTACTTATTAAGTATTTTCACTTTTAACCAATCAGTTGAATCTTCAATCAAGAAAAAATTGATTTTTAAGCAGTTGTATTTTTAACAGAAAAAAAATTAAATAACTTACAAGGAAGAGGAATTTTTTACAAAAAAGTTTAATTTTTCAAATTCAAAATACGAGATTTTCACAAATATGTTAATTTTAAACCAAAACTGAGAAAGTTTTTAAAATGATGAATCTTCAACAAAAAATTTACTTTTCAAGTAATTTAACTTTTAACCGAGTTGTTGAATCTTCAACCAGAAAAAAAATAATTCTTAATTAGTTGTATTTTCACCAACAAAAATTAAACATTTTACAAAGGAGAAGAACTTTTTTCAAAAAAGTTAAATTTTTTCAATCGAAAATATGAATTTTTCATAAATCAGTTAATTTTTAACAAAAATTGAGACATTTTCTAAAATAATGAACCTATTTTACAAAAAATGTCAATTTTTTTAATTGAAAATATGAAGTTTACACAAAAACTGAGAAATCTTTTAAAATTATGAATCTTCAACCAAAAAAGATTAATTTTTAATCAGTTGTGTTTTCACCAACAAAAATTGAATATTATACAAGGAGAAGAACTTTTTTTTTAAATTTAAATTTTTTCAATTGAAAATATGGATTTTTCACAAATAAGTTAATTTTTCACCAAAACTAAGAAATTTTCTAAAATGATGAATCTTTAACCAAAGAAGAATAATTCTTAATTAAATATTTTACAGAGAGGAACTTTAAAAAAAAAAGAAAAAAAAATTTTTAACGAAAATATGAATTTTTCATAAATAAGTTAATTTTCAACAAAAACTGACAAATTTTAAAATAATGAACCTATTTTACAAAAGAAAAGGAATTTTTTATATAAAATTTTAATTTTTTGAATTGAAAATATGAATTTTTCACAAATAAATTAATTTTTCACCAAAACTGAGAAATTTTCTAAAATTATGATTCTTCAACCAAAAAAGATTAATTCTTAATTAAATATTTTACAAAGGAGAGGAACTTTTTTTCAAAGAAGTTCAATTTTTTTAATCGAAAATATGAATTTTTCATAAATAAGATAATTTTCAACCAAAACAGAGAAATTTTCTAAGATAATGAACCTATTTTACAAAGAAAAGGAATTTTTTACAAAAAATTTTAATTTTTTGAATTGAAAATATTAATTTTTCACCAAAACTGAGAAATTTTCTTAAATGATGAATCTTCAATCAAAAAAGATTGATTTTCTACCGGTCGTTTCTTCGAAAAAAATAAATAAATAAATATTTTACGAAGAAGAGAAATTTTTGACAAAAATGCTTAATTTTTTAAATTCCAAATATGAAGTTTTCACAAAAAGGTTCATTTTCAACCAAAACTGAACATTTTTCTAAAATTATGAATCTTCAACCAAAAAAAATGAATATTTTTCAAAGAAGAGGAATTTTTGACAAAAAAGTTAAATTTTTTAAATCGAAAATATGAATTTTTCACAAATAAGTTAATTTTCAACCAAAATTGAAAAATTTTCTACAATAATGAACCTATTTTACAAAGAAAGAGAATTTTTTACAACCAATTTTTTTTTTTTTTAATTGAAAATATGAATTTTTCACAAATGAGTTAATTTTTCACCAAAACTGAGGAATTTTCTAAAATGATGAATCTTCAATAAAATAAAAAAAATTGATTTTCAACCAGTTTTATTTTCAACCAAATTATTAAATATTTTACAAAGAAAAGGAATTTTTTACAAAAAAGCTTAATTTTTCAAATTTGAAATATGAATTTTTCATAAAAAGGTTCACTTTCAACAGAAACTGAAAATTTTTCTAAAATTATGAATCTTCAACCAAAAAATTACTTGTCAACAATGTAATTTCATTTTCAGCAAGAAGTCTATTCTTTAACCAAAAAATATAAATTTTTAACCAATTGTATTCTCAAAAAAAAATTGATAATTTTCAAAGAAGAGGAACTTTTTACAAAAAAGTTAAATTTTTTAATCTGAAAATATGAATTTTTCACAAATAAGTTCATTTTTCACCAAAACTGAGAAATTTTCTGAAATGATCTAAAGTAATTTATCTTTTTTTTTTTAAAAATTGGTCTTTATCGCAAAATATATATTTTTTTTTTTGGTTGAGAATATAGGTGGCTGAAAATTAATTTTTTTTTTGGTTGAAGGTTCATCATTTCAGAAAATTTCTCAGCTTTGGTGTAAAATTAACTTATTTGTGAAAAATTCATATTTTGAATTTAAAAAATTAGGCTTTTTTGTAAAAAATTTCTCTTCCTTGTAAAATATTTAATTTTTCAGTTGAAAATACAATTGGTTAAAATACAATCATTTTTGATTGAAGATTCGAATGTTTGGTTTAAATTTAAACTACTTAACAAGTAATTTTTTTGGTTGAAAAGTCATCATTCAAATTTTTTTTTTCAATTTTGGTTGGAAATTAACTTATTTATAAGAAATTCATATTTTCAATTTGAAAAATTAAATTTCTTTGTACAAAATTTACCTTCTCTGTAAAATATTTAATTTTGTTTTGGTTGAAAATCAATCTTTTTTGATTGAAGATTCATCATTTTAGGAAATTTCTCAGTTTTGGTGAATTTTCTTTAAAAAAATCAAATTTTTCGGTAAAGAAATTTATCTTTTTTGTAAAAAAATTGGTTTTCATGGCAAATTATATAATATTTTTTGGTGAAAAATATAGGTGGCTGAAAATTATTCTTTTTTGGTTGAGGATTCAACAATCTTGTTGATAATTTGTCATTTTCTTATTTTCTAATTAATATATATTTTTACTTATTAATATAAAAATGTGAATTCATATATTAATTTTTATTTGAAAAAAAAAATGTTTTCAACAAAATAATAATAATAAAATAAAA
Source organism: Andricus quercusramuli (assembly GCA_932178445.1). Taxonomy (NCBI): domain Eukaryota; kingdom Metazoa; phylum Arthropoda; class Insecta; order Hymenoptera; family Cynipidae; genus Andricus; species Andricus quercusramuli. The sequence continues at coordinate 55,305 of CAKNXH010062311.1, forward strand.
TAATTTAATATTCTGTCGATAAGACGTCAGTCGCTAATAGTTATCAAAATTGACACATTCTGTAAACAATCTGGTTTCGTTCGACACTTGAATCATAACATAAGCTCACATTACAAATTAAAACAGTTTATCCGACAAAATATTTCTGAATTAGAAAAAAATTGCAATCTATAATAATTCTGGACTAAAGTTCATAATAAATAAATAAATTTGGTATACCTTTGTTATTTAAGTGAAAGTTCCAGTAGGAAAAAAGATGATAAAGGAGATTGAGTGAAGAAATAAATAATAAATAAATAATAATTTTACTCACAAGTCCAAATGTGCCAATAAGTCTAGTTGCTAATGAAAAACTGATGCACAATTTCTGCATGATAAAATCAGTCACTAAACTACTAAAGGTTAAGAATCCTAATCGTATGTGTATATTCTTATCACAAGAGAATTTCTACTAGTACTAAAATTACTCTCTGTCTTAATAAATTCAACCTGTGTGTGTTGACAATAAATATTCCGATCTGGATAACGAATCGAGAAATGACAAAAAAAATGTAAATAAAACCAGAGCTGTCTCAAGCCTCTCTATAACCCTTGTTTAATCAAAATTTCAGACTACTTACGTAAATATATATGTTACGAGACGAGATATCTATCATTCATAATATGTAATCGTTAGTTATCACAAATGGCCCTACTGGCACCATTTACTTCCATTTCTGATTTTTTTTCCATTTTTTATTTATTTATTTTTAAGTTTTTTTAAATTCTGATACTCATTTCACGACATCACAAATATTCAAAAAAGTTATATAATAGTAATGAATGTATTTTACATTGAAAATCAACATTCATCACATGAAAATAGACAATATTTAATGTTATTAAATATCATATATAATATTACAAAAATTAAACCATATATTCATAATTATCATTTCGATAATTAAATTCAGATACTCATTCCACAACATCGCTAATTTCATTAAAAATTCTTTTTTGTTTCTTTGTAAAAATGTATCTCTTCTGGTATAAACTTTATCTTTTTTTTTCAATAAAATTGCAAATTTTTGTTTGAATATTTCAAATAATAATAATAACATTTGAAAAATCATGTGATTAAAATAGGGGGATTTGGAATCAAGGTAAACTTACATTATATAAATTATATCCAATATCCAATCATATAACAATTCAGAATGTAGATACTCATTTCACAACATCAAAACATTTGAAAACTTATGTAATTGGAATGCAGGTATTGTGAACATAAAGAACCTTTCATTATACGAATTATAGTCAATACTCAAATAAATAACCTTAACATAAATAATCCACTTAAGGTAATTAATTTAAAAAAATAATAAATTTCAATCTTCATTTAATTTAATATGTGTTGTGGAAAAAGTTGATCAGATAATAACTAAATAATCAATTTAAAGAATAAGAAGCATCAAAGTATAATAAAATCTATATTTCGCGATACATCTATCATTCGTAATATGTAATCGTTAGTTATCACAACAGGCCCCACTGGCACCATTTACTTCCATTTCTGATTTTTTTTCCATTTTTTATTTATTTATTTTTAAGTTTTTTTGAATTCTGATACTCATTTCACAACATCACAAATATTCAAAAAAGTTATATAATAGTAATGGATGTATTTCAAATTGAAAAAAAAACATTATGAAAACGAATAATAGCCAATATTTTATGTCACTAAATATCATATATAATATTACAAAAATTACACCATATTTACATATAATTTTGATAATTAAATTCAGATACTCATTTCACAACATCGCCAATTTCCTTGAAAATTCTTTTTTTTTTTTTTGTAAAAATTGATCTCTTCTGGTATAAATTTCAACTTTTTTTTTATTAAAATTGCAAATTTTTGCTATGTAGATACTCATTTCACAACATCAAAAACATTTGGAAACTTATATAATCGGAAAACAGGTATTTTGAACATAAAGAACCTTTCATTATACGAAATGTAGCCAATATTCAAATAAATAAACTTAACATAAATAATCCACTCATGTTCATTAATTTAAAAGAAAAATCTTCATTTAATTTAATATGTGTTGTTAAAAAAATTGATCAGCTAATAATTAACTAATCAATTTAAAGAATAAAAAGCATCGAAGTATAATAAAATCTATATATCGCGAGACGAGATATCTGTCCATTTTTTATTTATTTATTTTAAAGTTTTTTTTTGGTTTTCAACTTTTGGGCATGAAATTTTATTTCTGATAATTTGAATTATTAATAAGCTTTTACACTAATTTTCGGAAAAAATAAACACATGCACACATAATTTTGAACACTCAATTCAGATACTCATTTCACAATATCACAAATATTCAAAAAAGTTATATAATAGTAATGGATGTATTTTAAATTGAAAATCAACATTATCATACAAATAATAGCCAATATTATATGTTATCAAACATCATATATAATATTACAAAAATTATTAAAGCATATTTACATATAATTTTGATAATTAAATTCAGATACTCATTCCACAACATCGCCAATTTCCTTGAAAATTCTTTTTTTTTGGGGGGTAAAAATTTATCTCTTCTGGCATAAATTTTATCTTTTTTGCAATGAAATTGTAAATTTTTGGTTGAATATTTTAAAGAATAATAATAATAACATTTGAAAAATCATGTGATTAACATAGGGGGATTTGAAATTAAGGTAAACTTACATTATATAAATTATATCCAATATCCAATCATATAACAATTCAGAATGTAGATACTTATTTCACAACATCAAAATATTTGAAAACTTATATAATCGGAATACAGGTATTTTGAATATGAAGAACCTTTCATTATACGAAATGTAGCCGATATTCGAATAAATAAACTGAACATAAATAATCCAATCATGTTAATTAATTCAAAAAAATAAATAAATTCCAATCTTCATTTAATTTAATATCTATTGTGGAAAAAATTGATCAGCTAATAATTGACTAACCAATTTAAAGAATAAGAAGCATCAAAGTATAATTGAATCTATATGTCACGCACGAGACGAGATATCTATCATTCATAATATTCAATCGTTAGTTATCATAACTGGCCCTACTGGCACCATTTACTTCCATTTCTGATTTTTTCCCATTTTTTATTTGTTTTTAAAAGTTTTTTTGAATTCTGATACTCATTTCACAACATCACAAATATTCCAAAAAGTTTTATAATAGTAATGGATGTATTTTAAATTGAAAATCAACATTATCATACAAATAATAGCCCATATCATATGTTATCAAATATCATGTATAATATCACAAAAATTATTAAAGCATATTTGAATATCATTTTGAAAATTAAATTCAGATACTCATTTCACAACATCTCCAATTTCCTTGAAAATTCTTTTTTTTTTTTGTGAAAATGTATCTCTTCTGGTATAAATTTTATCTTTTTTTTATTAAAATTGCAAATTTTTTGTATATAGATATTCATTTCACAACATCAAAAACATTTGAAAACTTATGTAATCGGAATACAGGTATTTTGAATGTGAAGAACCTTTCATTGTACGAAATGTAGCAAATATTCAAATAAATAAACTTAACATAAATAATCCACTCATGTTAATTAATTTAAAAAAAATCTTCATTTAATTTAATATGTGTTGTGGAAAAAATTGATCAGCTAATAATAAACTAATCAATTTGAAGAATAAAAAGCATCGAAGTATAATAAAATCTATATGTCGCGAGACGAGATATTTCATCCATTTTTTATTTATTTATTTTAAAGTTTTTTTTTTTTTTGGTTTTCAACTTTTAGGCTTGAAATTTTATTTCTGTTAATTTGAATTATCAATAAGCTTTTGCACTAATTTTCGGAAAAAATAAACACATACACACATAATTTTCAACATTCAATTCAGATACTCATTTCACAATATCGCCAATTTCCTTGAATATTCTTTTTTTGTAAAAATTGATCTCTTCTGGTATAAACTTTATCTTTTTTTCAATAAAATTGCAAATTTTTGGTTGAATATTTCAAATAATAATAGTAACATTTGAAAAATCATGTGATTAAAATAGGGGGATTTGAAATGAAGGTAAACTTACATAATATAAATTATATCCAATATCCAATCATATAACAATTCAGAATGTAGATACTCATTTCACAACATTAAAAACATTTGAAAACTTATATAATTGGAATGCAGGTCTTTTGAAAATAAAGAGCCTTTCATTATAAGAAATGTAGCCAATATTCAAATAAATAAACTTAACATAAATAATCAATTTATGTCAATCAATTTTAAAAAAAACTAAATTTTAATCTTTATTTAATTTAATATTCATTGTGGAAAAAATTGGTCAGCTAATAATTAACTAATGAGTTTAAAGAATGAGAAGCATCAAAGCATAATTAAATCTATATGTTACGGGACGAGATATCTATCATTCATAATATGTAATTGTTGGTTATCATAACTAGCCCCACTAGCACCATTTACTTCCATTTCTGAAATTTTTGTTCCATTTTTTATTTATTTATTTTTCAGTTTTTTTGGATTCCGATAAACATTTCACAACATCACAAATATTCAAAAAAGTTATATAATTATAATGGATGTATTTTATATTGAAAATGAACATTCATCACATGAACATAGCCAATATTTTATGTTATCAAATACCATATATAATATTACAAAAATTAAACCATATTTACATATCAGTTTGAAAATTAAATTCAGATACTCATTTCACAACATCGCAAATTTCCTTGAAAATTCTTTTTTTTTCTTGTGAAAATTGATCTCTTCTGGTACAATTTTATCTTTGTTTTATTAAAATTGAACATTTTTGGTTGAAAATTTTAAATAATAATAATAACATTTGAACAATCATGTGAATAAAATAGGGAAAATTTAAATAGAGGTAAACTTACATTATATAAATTATATCCAATATCCAATCATATAACAATCCAGAATGTAGATACTCATTTCACAACATCAAAAACATTTGAAAACTTATATAATTGGAATACAGGTATTTTGAACCTGTCATTATACGAATTATAGCCAATATTCAAATAAATATCCTTAACATAAATAATCCACTTATGTTAATTAATTCAAAAAAACTAAATTTTAATCTTTATTTAATTTAGTATGCATTGTGCAAAAATTTATAAGCTAATAATCGACTAATCAATTTAAAGAATAAGAAGCATCAAAGTATAATTGAATCTATATGTCACGAGACGAGATATCTATCTTTCATAATATGTAATCGTTAGTTATCATAACTGGCCCTACAAGCACCATTTACTTTCATTTCTGATTTTTTTCCAATTTTTTATTTATTTTTTAAAAGTATTTTTGAATGCGCTGATACAAATTTCACAACATCACAAATATTCAAAAAAATTATATAATTGTAATGGATGTATTTTGAATTGAAAATAAACATTCATCATATAAATAATAGCCAATATTATAGGTTATTAAATATCATATATAATATTACAAAAATTAAACCATATTTACATATCATTTTGAAAATTAAATTCAGATACTCATTTCACAACATCGCGAATTCCCTTGAAAATTCTTTTTT
>CAKNXH010062312.1:0-17429 GCA_932178445.1 Andricus quercusramuli
AAAATAGGGTGTATGCAAAAATGCATCCATTTCTGATGCAGCCTTAAAAATGTTATTTCAGACCTTCATTGACTGGACTATATAATGTGTTAGCACGGAATAAGAATGGGGCATGCACCTCGGGCACCATACTTCTTAACTGATTTGGTACGCGGATACCATTGAGCCTAGCAATAACGACTTTTAGTTGCCCGGCTTCATGGGATCTACCGTAACATTTAAATCAAATAATAATTGCACCCAAAGAGTCAACCTTCCATCTTACAGTTATTACATAAAAATAATTATCCATACATTATTTTAAGGCTAAATGTATAATTGAACTAGACTATGAAATGATAGAATTAAGAACAGTCGGCACACGCATACACACACTGTGACGCTATCAGGTGTAAGGCGCACGGTCGGCACACGCATACACACACTCACTAGACGCTAAGCTGTTTGAGGCGATAGTGTGTGAACATATCCACTCACACTCCTTGCATTACAATTAAACCATAATAGTAACAGGCAGAAGAAGCAAAAGGAAATTAGGAATAATGAAGGAAAATTCACAAATAACGAAAAGGGTAAAAGACAACGAGCAAAAATGTTAACTAAACTGCAAGAAAAGAACGGAATAGGAGACGGCACAAAAATCGAATTGCAAATCAAAATTCAATTGAGGATTCAAAATAGATGTCATTTGCGATTCCACTGAACTTTTACCTATCAGCAACAATACTGACCGTTAAAATATCACTCTAATAACTACAGGAAATTATAACCATTGGAATTATAAAGGGCAATGAATCTTCCAATTTCTCAGATCCTATTAGTCTTTCAATAAAAAGTGGCAGTAGTTGCGAAAATGCAGGTTCCTCAACTTATAGAAATGAGTGGAATCGAAATGCAAGATCATCAAATAATTGGAAGTAGTGCCGCGGAGGAACACCTATCGGGCGTGAGAAATGCAATTTTGCAAATTACGACCAAATGCTCGCCTACAAGTGTTCTATGGCAGAAAGCAGTGCCTTCTCCCACCGATCAATTCAGAGTTTTAAAAGTATCTCGAAATCGATCATACTTCATTCTTAAGTCTGCCGTTCGACAGAAACCATTAAGAATCCGTCGGAAGAATTCTCGCGTTCGGTTTTTGTACTTACCTGTCTCGATTTTTTCGATCGCGGTTCGACATAAAACAAAAAAATAGAATCGGAAAGAGTGTTCCCGCTATTGCCAGCAAATAGATTACGGGAGTCAGTTAACTTCGCGGCAAGTTGGGGTTTTTCTTTTGGAACTTTAGTTTCCTAATTTCTCTTTTAATTTTCTGAGTAAAACAAAAAAATTAAAAATACGCAAAATCACACAGGGAAATGAGTACTTCCTAGATTGGAAAGAAAGCCCTGTAGTAGGGTAATATCCAAGTAACGGTTTCTTTTTTTTCTCGTTTCATATTATCCGGGAATATTATCTGAAATTCTCAAAAATGTGTAAATGGAAAACAGATTAAATTCGCGCCTCTAAATTGAGAGTAGTTTAGTAACAAAACAGTCGGGCGACAAGATTGTGCATCATTTCTCCTGAAATTTGGTAAAGTACTGTATCGACCATTTTTTTACACAAAACAGAAATACACACCAACGCTTCTGCTCTGTAATATATATATATATATGTACTTGTGCCATTTGAATATAAACATATACCACATGTAAATAATATTTTAAATATTATTCTATAACAATTCAATACACCCAAGCTCAACAACATTTGGAAAAACCCTGAACTAATAGGGCAGGAAATTGGCCCATAAAATATTAATACTTTCATTGCAAGTATTATTATTTAAACTCCCAGAATTGGTTAATTAAGTAAATTCCCTCGAATTTATTCAATTAATAAATCCTCGGATGTAACAAATAATTGGTGGCAGCGGTGGGAATTATTTTCACTGATTGTTGTTGAATTGTATTGTTTGTTTTGTTGTAGAATACAAATAAAAGTTCAAAAATTGTCCTTCGACAATGAAAATTTAAAACTGAATACAATCCTTAGATAGGCCGCTTCCAGCTTCAATTTTAGTTGTTTCTAGAATTAATTAGGGCTTAAACTCATCTCAGGGTACCATCGTACCTGACTTGGCCTAGCGAACCATTTCTATTGTGCCGTGCTCCTCCTCGAGCGAGCTCGAACTCGAAACTCGGCCAAGCGCTGTGGTGCTCAACCGGAGGCTACTGTGTATGTACGCGCGATGGTACCTTTCAAATTTAAATGGCTCTGTTCTCATCTCTATTTCCACAGTTGAATGTATATAATGTATACGATCTATTCAGCAATACACTTTCCAACAGTCCGTTATAACATCCGTTCCAGGTAAAACATTTTCTTTTATTATGTCATGCAACGTGTTAGAGTCCCGATTGCTCACTACTTTAAAAAAACATTTTTTCGATTCCCTGTCGACACCTCCCACCACCCACATGGTTCTCGTTTTTCTCCCGCGGTTATTTTTTCGTTTACCGAAGGCACTTTCGTCGATTTCCACTACTTTTCCAGGTCCCCCGATTTTACATTTAGTTTCGAACCACCAAGCCCTAAGCAACATTCGAAGCTTTGGAATTATTGCGCGCACCGTGTTCTTACAAATTTGATATTCGCGACGTTGAAAAATGTTGCCTTTCTAGCACTTTTTTTCCGGCAATCCTTAGCCCCACAGCGATAAATAACATCTCGACCTCGACCATTCATTATTCAATCATTTAATTATTCAATTATTTATTCATTTATTTATTCAATCATTTATTTAGTTATTCATTTAATTATTTAATTATTTATTTATTTAATTATTCAATCATTTAATTATTCAAATATTCATTCATTTATTTATTCAATCATTTAATTATTCTATTATTTATTAATTTATTTATTCATTTATGTATTTAATTAATCAATCATTTCATTATTCATTTATTCATTCAATTATTTATCCAATTATTCATTTAATTATTTATTTATTTAACTATTTAATCATTTAATTATTCAATTATTTATTCATTTATTCATTCAATCATTTAATTATTTAATTATTTATTCATTTATTTATTTAAGGTACGTTACTTTGCAATTACAATAAGCCAACAATTGTAAACGTTAACGCTAACGTGACGTACGTTGCATTACGACCGCAACGTACACAATCAGTAGCCTCCGGTGGAAATAGAGGTGGGAACAGAGCCATTTAAATTTTAAAGGTACCATCGCGCGTATATACATAGTAGCCTCCGGTTGAGCACCACAGCGCTTGGCCGAGCTTCGAGTTCGAGCTCGCTCGAGGCGGAGCACCGCACAATAGAAAAGGTTCGCTAGGCCAAGTCAGGTACGATGGTACCCTGCGATGCGTTTAAGCCAGCGGAAGTGAGTTCATCTAGAATGTTTAAAAACATGACATTCTAAACACTAGGATAATTCCAAGTTTGACAAAAGGCCTTGCAAATATGCAATAGGCTGGAATTAAGATTGAAATTGATCAAAAGTATTTAGAATGCGCAGTTCTTCGAGCCTAAGGAACACTACGCTGAAGAAATACAGATTATACATCATGTTTTAAACCTTGTCTATCAATGACTGGCCAACAAAAGGCCCGTAGATCCAAGCATCGTGCGGATGAAATTAATGTTATAAATCAAATTCTTGATAAAGCTGATATATACAATTTACTGTTCTCTATTACGCGTGACCTTGTTCTGAGAAACGAATTCCGTTTAGCCGTTTGGCCGAAGGCAATTAGTCTCAAAGAAAATTGTCAACAGCCGTTTGGCCGAAAACAATTAATTCAACGAACAAAAAACTTAATTGGCCTCAGCGGATTGGCCGAGGGTAATTGATTTTGAGGAAAATTATTATCAGCCGTTTGGCCGATAAAAACTTCTAAGGAAATAATCATTATCAGCCGTTCGGCCGAAATAATTATTTCTGAAGAGTTCGCTTCAGCCGGTTGGCCGATGTGAAACTTTTACTGGAAAACACGTTTTAGGGATCTGAGAGTGAACTGATTCTTTTGCCGTTCGGCAGAAGAATTGCTTGCTACCAAGTTGAATAAAAGTTAATTTTTGCTATCTTCTGAAATTGTCTCAGCCGCTTGGCCGAAGCAATTGAGCAGAATTGGCAAATATTATTATCAGTCATTTTTTTACAAAGTTGAGCTTCGCTTAACATTCTCTTCAGCCGTTTGGCCGAAGCGATGTTTACCGAATCACATACTGAAAATTTTGAGTATGTTTGCCATTGGGTGCAAATTTATTACGCGTAAAATTTCTTAGAAATTTAATTAGCCTCAGCCGATCGGCCGAGGGTAATTGATTTTGAGGAAAATTATTATCAGCCAGTTAGCCAATAATAATTCCTAAGGAAGTAATCATTATCAGCTGTTTGGCCGAAATAATTATTTCTGAAGAGTTTGTTTCAGCCGTTTGGCCGAAATAACCCTCTAGGAAACACGTGAAAAAAAGAGAAAATCCGAAAGTGAATCAGCTACTCTGCCGTTTGGCAGGAAACATTGGGTCACTGTCGGAGGTAATCAAGGAAATCCTACACGAAATCCTTTCAAAGGAAAAAGAAGAAAAAATGTTCCGGTTTATTCAATTTGGAATGAAAAGATCAGAAACAATTCCTTTGTTGAATTAAAGTTGCAAGCTGGCTATCAATTTGAGCTTGTATAAGTAGAAGAATTAAGAGATTTTGAGACCGCTTCAAGTCGAACGGAATCATTCGTGCAATGGGGAAAAATCATGCATAAAGGACAGCAGAACTAGGTATCCAATCTATTTCTACATTCATGCAAGAAAAGTGTGATAAATTACTTTTCCATGACAAAATAGTACCGACACTGAATCAGTATGGACCTCATTAGGAATGAAGAGTTATCAAGTCAAGCGAGAGGAAAATTTTAAACTACTGCAAGTTTAATCCATATAGAAATTCCTTCTTTTAGAAAAGAAATAAAGAAATTTCTATGATAAATTGTGCTCAGTAATTAAACAATTTCGATACACTGAATATGACTAAATATGAATTAAACTAATCATTGATATTCAGTAATTCACCCAATCGCACGCTCAGCTGACGGGCTGAAGTTTTTCATTTTCCAAATCCAGAATAATGTTCACCTGAAATAAAACCGAAGGTACAATATATATATTTTTTTTTAATGCTCTCAATTTACAAAATTTATGTGGTTATCCGCGCTAACTTGAACTGAACGCTTTAGCGAAGGAAAGGCTACTGCTGCGTTTAAACATTCGTGCTTCTTTTCATAAGAAGGGGAGGCGAGATTTTTGAATATTATATCCAATGTTCAATAATCCTCAGAAACTCTCTCGCGCGACCTTGGGCAGGAAACGCAGCGTTTTGAGTTCCTCATCTACCAGCCAACCCTCTACAAGCAACCCTTAAATCTACTGTAAAAAGAGGAAAGCGGGCTGAAGGGAAAAATGAAGCTAACGTAAACATTTCACCAGAAAGATCGCTTATTCACAACAATTGGATTCAGCCTGCAGAAAATCAATCATCGGCATTGCGATTTCCTATTAAAAGTCAGTGCGGAATGATATTGCTGAGTTCAACCATGTTTCCTCAGAATATTCCCATCACAATTTAATTTTTATTTGATTCTGTAAATTTCGAAGTAAAACATGAGCTGTTTTTGGCTCTTCGTTTGATTCGAATAGCAGAAGGAATTTAAATTAAATTATTTCTTAAGAAAAATTTCAATTCAAGATCGCAAAAATTAAACTAAAGCCTGAGCTGCATTGAGCACTTCGTTTTATTTAATTAGCAGCTTGAGTTTTTATTTTTTTACCTTCGAAAATTAAACTCTGATCCTATTGCGTAAGTTGAATTAAAATATGAGCTGATTTAGCTCTTGCTTTTTACTCAACTAGCAATTGGAATCTAAATTTCATTTTTGGTAGCTCCAATCTTATTTTGATTTCTCTAAGGTTGAATTAAAACATGAGCTGCTTTTCGCTCTTGATTTTTATTTAACTAGAAAAATTACAAATCAGAACAATTCCATCTGGATAGTTACAAGCTTAATTTTTCTAGGATGAATCAGTGCTGTTTTTTTTTTTTAATTGCTTTCTTTCATTTCTGTTTTAAGTGGGTTTAGAACGTCCATCGTTTCCTCAAAAATTGATATGATGAATTAAGCTTAATGAAAGTGACTCAAAATTTGAGCTGTTTTAGCCCTTGCTTTTGTTTGACATTATGAGCCAAATTCATAATGTTATTTTCTGAAGAAATGTCAAGTATGGGTTAATGAAACTTTGCGTCCTGCGCTAATCAAACCAAAATCTGAGCTGTGTTTAGCTCCTGGGTTTCCTGGGAGTCGCGGTTCATAAGGCATCATTACCTTTAGTTATCCAATTGACTACATAGGATCGAGTATTTTAAGGAAATTAAATTTGATATAATTGACGTCAGTAATTACATTTCTTGTGACATTTAATTCTAACTATCAGAATGGCGTGCGATAAACAGTCAATTAATGAATTGATATTAGTGCCTTAGAGTAAGGCCTCATGCGGCCTACATAGTTGTATTGAAATGTTCTTAACCGGCATAATAACAATCCGTTAATTAAAATGACGTAATTGCCTAATAACCTTCTTAAGAAAGGTTGAATATCTAATGCCAATTCAGAGTACGAAATTAATTCCATTATGTTAGCGATCACATGTGTCGGGTGAAATTTATAACGTGTGTTGTTATGTATGCACGTTCACTTGCTAGATAAATGCTCACAACGCAGTGAGGAGTAGTAGAGAGAGGTACAAATAACTAGAAATTTATCATGTGAAATGCGGGTCTCACTGTCACCGTCGAAAGGAATAATCACAAGGGTATAGGAAATTCTCGAGCAGTTTGAAATTATGCAAATAGCAACGAATAGCGTGCACTAGGACAGGACATTAGTGAAATACAAACTTGACAGATGCCTCCTTTCGTATCTGAACTTAACGGCCAGTTTACATTTGAAATCCTCAACTCAGTGGAAATTAACTCTAATGACTTTCAAGGGGGAGTGGTAGAGTTCATTTTTGAAGATAGGATCCCAACGAACTTTATAGAGGAAGATAGCCGAACTATTCCATTTATAGAGACTACTGAATACGAATGTACGGTCGGACATCTAGTATTTCGTACAATAGGGACTGTCAATATATTAATCGAGGAAGTAGAGTTCCCATTTTTAGTTCTTCCGAACGCTACTCCGTTAGGATTCGTACACGCCAGGGGAATCATAGGATTTCCGTTAAGGCTCATGAAATATGTATTCCAACCTACAAAATTCACCTCAAAAAATTGGTTTCGAATGCTGGCGCAACGAAAGGATGTCAGAGGGCAATTTTTTTCCCCACAGGAAGCACATATCCATATTTGAGGGGGAAAGTCCTTCCGGAACGTCAAAACTCGCGATAAATATTAAAAAATTAAAAAATAAAAACATTTTTCAACGATCGAAAAAAAGTAAACAGAAACAGTGCAATCAGCGCCTCGTGGTGTCCCGATCAATCACTAAATCGATTTAAAAGGACTTCTGGCGCCATATTCAAAAAAGAAAAAGCATTGAAACATATGTAGGAGTAATAATTCTTAATAAGTTATAATATATTATTTGAAAAACATAACAAATAAATATTATCTTACAAAAATATAAGAAAAAAAGAAGGAAAAATATATTCAACGCAAAATACTGACTGATAAAATAGATAAATAAAACTCGCAACATTTTCTTCTAATTCTAAGTTGTTCTTATACCATTCCCTTCACACGACCCACACAGAAGAAATAATTTACATATAGCTAAAAAAGATTTGGTAAAGATTTTCCAAATTTGTAATTAGCAAAAATAAGCATTTTCCATAAAATGCAATGTTATTGTGTTTATGATTTTTTCAGAGGAACCTTAGGCTATATAATGTACAACCAACACCCCACAAAACGCACCCACGCAATAGAACTCAACTGTAGAAAGCTGGAAAGACCCGATGAATAGTTTCCGATCTTAGTGCATGGGAATATAATCATTTCTCTAAAAACTCCAAGTTATAGCGACTTTGCTTTTTTTAAAAGGTCCTTGGATTCTGGATTATTATTATAACATCCCCAAAAGTCCATCCACCCACAAGAAATAAATTACATATGGCTATCAAGATTTGGTAAAGATTTTCCAAACTTGTAATTAGCGAAAAAAAGTTATTTCCACAAAATGCAAAGTTATTGTGTTAATGATTTTTTCAAAGAAACCTTCGGTTACATAATGTACCCCTAATACTCCATCGAACCCACCCACGTATTAGAAATCAATTCTAGTGAGCTGGGAAGACTTGGTAAATATATTACTGTATTATTCTTTGACGAAAAAATAACATTTTTAGAAAAAGTCGAAGTCGTTGTCTCTATGATTTTTTGATGTGATCCTCAGTCAATAGATTGTTATCAGAACACCCATACAAACCCACTCTCGCATTCCAAACCTGCATTCGAGTTGGAATTCACAGGCTCAAGTCGATCAGACTCCATTGTGGCCGCTGGTCATTATGAAAACGATTTCAAATTTGTCTTTTTTCACATTACTATAGAGAGTCAGTTTTCAAGACAAATTTTTTATTATTTATTCCAAAGACATTCTGACTCTTATGGCTTCATTCCAAACCTGAATTCGAGTTGGAATTCACAGGCTTAAGTCGATCAGACTCCATTGTGGCCACTGGTCATTATGAAAACGATTTCAAACTCGTCTTTTTTCACATTACTACTGAGAGTCAATTTTCAAGACAAGTTTTTTATTATTTATTCCATAGACATTCTGAATCTTATGGCTTCATTCCAAACCTGAATTCGAGTTGTAATTCACAGGCTCAAGTCGATCAGACTCAATAGTGGCCGCTGGTCATTATGAAAACGATTTCAAATTTGTCTTTTTTCACATTACTATAGAGAGTCAGTTTTCAAGACAAATTTTTATTATTTATTCCAAAGACATTCTGACTCTTATGGCTTCATTCCGAACCTGAATTCGAGTTGGAATTCACAGGCTCAAGTCGATCAGACTCCATTGTGGCCGCTGGTCATTATGAAAACGATTTCAAATTTGTTTTTTTTCACATTACCATCGAGATTCAGTTTTCAAGACAAATTTTTTATTATTCATTCCAAAGACATTCTGACTCTTATGGCTTCATTCCAAACCTGAATTCGAGTTGGAATTCACAGGCCTAAGTCAATCAGACTCAATAGTGGCCGCTGGTCATTATGAAAACGATTTCAAATTCGTCTTCTTTCACATTACCATTCAGAGTCAGTTTTCAAGACAAATTTTTTATTATTTATTCCAAGGACATTCTGATCGACTTGAGCCTGTGAATTCCAACTCGAATTCAGGTTTGGAATGAAGCCATAAGAGTCAGAATGTCTTTGGAATAAATAATAAAAAATTTGTCTTGAAAACTGACTCTCTATAGTAATGTGAAAAAAGACAAATTTGAAATCGTTTCCATAATGACCAGCAGCCACAATGGAGTCTGATCGACTTGAGCCTGTGAATTCCAACTCGAATTCAGGTTTGGAATGAAGAAGGGAAGAGGAAGGTTGGAGAGTAATAAGGAGGTGGATGGAGGAAAAGAAGGAAGAATTGGTTTTGATAGGAGGTGACTTGAATGCCTGGACTGGCGAGTGAGGGGAAGGGATTTGAGATGAAGAAAAGGAAGACTATACGAGGAGGTTACTACACATAATAGGAGAAACACGATAGTTTATATGTAATGACAAATCCGCTACTTTTTAATATACTGCTGGCAGGCTTAGAAGAGAAGCTAAAGGAGAAAGGGAAAGGGGGAACGTTTTTGAGTAATAGCAAACTCTACTCTCTAGCATACGCGGACGATGTAGTTCTTTTAGCAGATGATGAGAAGGGGATGAACGTAATGATGAGAATTTTCGAATAGTATATGGGAGCAAACGACTTGACGGTGAACGTGGAGAAGACCAAGGTGATGTGCTACAGAAAAAGAAAGACAAAAATAGATTATGTTTGGAAGATGAACGGAAAAACAGTGGAACTTGTGTAGGAGTTCTGGTACTCAGGTTCTTGATTTCAGGCAGGAGGGGGAAACGAGGTGCAGGTGAGGAAAAGATTCGAATGTGCGAGTAAAGTAATGGGTTAAGTATGGGGTGTATGAAAGAAAATGTTTAATGACGATTTGAGAATGAGGGTTTGGTTGTTTCATCCGTTGGCTTGGGCGGTGTTGTGTTATGGAGTGGAGGTCTGGGGATGGAAGGAACATAGGGAAGTGGAAAGCATGAATGAGAGATTTCTGAGATGGGTCATAGGAGTTAGTTGGAGTTGCCCAGGATAAATTTTTAGGGACGAATTAGGAAGGGAAAAAATGGTAACTAGACAAAGGAAGAGCGACTGAAGGTTTGAAGTGAAGCTGAAAAGGGTAGAGGACAGCAGAGTAGCACAGGTATGCTTGGGCGAAATTCGGAACAAGGAAGCGAGAGGCAATTTGGGAAATTCGAAATGGGAGGAGGAAAGGACAAAAGTAAGGAGGATTTGTGATATACGAGAAGGGGTACTGGAGTGGTAATATATAGAATTATAGTTATTAGTAAGATAAGGAGAAGAGAGATGGAGAAAGATTGTGGACTCAAGGTACAATAGATGGTATCTGATGGTCAAAGGGTTGACGGAACCAGAAAATTTGCGAAGAATGAAAAAAGGAAGTTAAATGGAGTAGGATGGTACGATTTGGAATGGGAGCAGGAGTGAGAGCTTGTAGATATTGGATGGATGAAGAAGAAAATCTGTGTAGAGTATGTGGATACCAAATGAAGTAATGGGCACATGTACTAGAGAGGTGTACAGGAGAGGAAGATGGACAGTTGAGTGTGGATGAATGTGCAAGACGGATTTTCGATGGTAATGGACAGGGAGTGATGTGGATAAAGAAAATGGAAGAACTAAGAGAAAGCAAACTAACAGGGCAGAGTCAAACGATAAATCCTCATAAGGAAAGTAACTAGCAAAAATTTTAACTTTTTAAATTGTTGAAAATGTATTTTATGGTAAGAGGAAACACAAGAACTTCTTTAAAAGAATTCTTAGAAGTTTAAGAATTGATAGTATTAATATTATTGTTATTTTAAGTAAGAAGAAACATTAGAATATAAGCAGTGGTTAAGTTTGCCTAAGGATGGAATGTAAATATGTGTACATGGAGCGGAGGCGCTCAAACCCGTAAAAGGGAGAAATTAAATATACATACATAAAACATTCATACATACATACATAAATACATACATTGGGATGGTCTGATCTTACAGTAAATGGGCTGGTTGCTCTCTTAACTGAGGCTTTTGACAAATTCGCGTCACTCTTTGTCGCAAGCTTACGGAAAGTAGCTGCACCATGGCTAACTGTAGAAATTACAGATTTAATGAGGGCCCGAGACTCAAAACGTAGACTAACTAACAGAACTAAAAATCCCCTTATTCAAATAGAATTCCTCAAACTTCATAACCTAGTGCAAACAAAAATTGGAGACTCACAAAACCAGTATAATTACAATGCCGTCAGAAATAGGAACAACAAGGATAACGTATAACATTTACTGTGAAATCTGCGTCTAATTCCGCCCAAGCGTGAAGACAACAACATGGACTTCATGCCTTAGAATTTCCTGCGGGCATTTTTACCACCTAATCATTCACCTATAGCGACTCCAACTCTCGCCATGCGCGGAGATCCTTTTGATGATTGTAACCTCTTCTTCTTAGACATCTCCCCTGTGTCCCTAATAGACGCAATTTCTGAAGTCCATTCAAATTATATCGGCCCAGATGGTATCTCTAATAAAATTATCAGACTTGCCCTGCCTGTTATCTTTCTGATACTTTGCAGATTTACAACTGTTCGCTACAGAGTGGGATTTTTCCAGATAGCCGGAAAATGGCAGTCATCTGTCCTGTTCCCAACATCTTAAAGCCTTCTTTACACAATTACTTTTGTCCTACCTCCATTTTGAACGCTCTTTCTAAGCCTCTTGAGAGGATTGTTCATCGCCAGCTGACAGATTTTTTAGATACAAATAAATTAATGGATCCTTTGCAATCTGGCTTTAGAGCTAAACACAGCACCTGAACAGCGTGGCTTAAATTCACCACTGATATTAAATTGGCAATGGATAGAAAAGGAGTCACAGCGGTGGTTCTATTTGATTTCTCCAAGGCATTTGACTCGATAAACCATACCCTTTTACTTCGAAAATTGAAGTCTTTCAAATTATACGGTTCAGTTATCAAATGGTTTGAGTCTTACCTCAGCAATAGGTGGGAACGGATCAGGAATAGTAAGGGTGATTTATCCAATCAGTTGAAGGTTAATATGGGGTTTCAACAAAGGTCATCTTGCGCTCCTACTTTGTTCAATATTTACACTTCCGATCTAGGTGGCGAGTTGCAATTCTGCAAATATCATAAATATGCAGATGACATTAAACTCTACCTATCAAGAACAGCGTCTCTCCTGGAAAATATGCTAGGCATGGTTCAGATCGGTATAGAATTTGTGGCACATTGAGCTGTGGTGAACGAGCTCATGCTCAATCTGGTTAAAACCCACGCGATTGTCATTGGGCCGTCTGCCTCCCCCTCTCCAGAAGTGCTGAAATTTCACCCCCCTCAGAGGATCGGCAATGTATCGATTGCCTTCCTTGATATCGTTGAAGATTTTGAATTTTTTACGGACCGCACTCTGTCCTGGAAGGAACACGTAATGACCACCTCAAGAAACACCTTCAGAATTTTACAGCAGCTACATAAAAAGGAAGACTGCCTTCCTATTTCAACCAGGATTCTATTAGTTAAAAGCTTCATTTCATCGTTCTTAAATTATCGTTGCATTGCAATCTATGACATCACGGATAACTTAAATGAAAAAGTAGAACAAGCCCTAAATGCATGTATCCGTTTTATTTATAATTTACATAAAAGTGAACACATCACTTCCTATCGTCAAAGAGCCGGGTTCTTGTTAGTGGCTAAAAGAAGGCAATTTTTCATATGGGCAACCTACTATACTCCATATTTGCAGATGAGTCCCCTCAATACATATTTGAATCAAGCAGAGGTGCTCGCCTGTGGAATAAACTTCCGCCTTGTATTAGAGAGGCTCCTTCACAGCATAATTTTTGGAAGAGTTTTTTCAAATTTTTATTAGACGACACAAATTCGTTGCTTGAAATCACACATTGATGGCTGCTTTCTTGATCATAATATAAATTGATTCATGATTTCTATTTTATTTCGAAGTTCTTACGTGTCACTTATGCCAGGGTTGTACATTATGGTGGTCTAAAAATGCATTGGAAAAATTTTGATTTGAATTTTTATCGGGACACCCCCCAAATTTGTTCGAATCCACCCAAAAATGAATGTATTTCCCATAAGAAAAAAAGACGTTTTTGTAAATCTTATCCAGAATCCTCAATGTTATCTCAATAGAGTTGAAGCTCAACATTTCTCTTCCTCCTCAGCCATAGAATACGAATAAAATATCACTTTTCAAATATCACCCCCATAAGACTGTTTTATAGGGTTCCAAAGAAACCCCATGAGTGAAAAAATGGGTTTTGCGAGTTTTTGGCGCTAATCATGATTTTTTTGCGGTTTTTTTATTGCGAATTGTTTCTAATACATAAAATATTACTTTATACTTAAAATTGTATATTTTCATGAATTTTTTAAACAATTTATTATTGTTTTTAGCAATTTTGTCATAGAAAGGAGTTAGACAGACGCGGTTTTTTCACAAATTTTCCATTTGTTGTCTAATTTTCAATTATAGGGAAGTGATAGTTCATCAATGTTAACAATAGTGATTGTTTAAACAATTGATTATAATTACTAATAATATTATATTTGAATAATGCTAGAAAGATGCGTTTTTTTTTTAATTTCTGGCTTTTTTCCAATTTTCATTTGGAGTGAAGTAATAATGAATTCAAGTTCAAAAAATAATTGTTTAAACAATTTATTATCATTGTTAATAATATTCTCTTTGCTCAATTGGTAGAATGTTGGGGATTTTTCTGAAATTTTCAACTGTTTGTTTATTTTTTATTAGACGTGACTTAATAATTAATTAGATTTAGCAACAATAATGGTTTAAACAAATTATTATTCTTTCTGACTATCTTCATCTATATCGATTGCGCCTGATATTTGCGGTTTTTCGGCAATTTTTACCTTTATGTCCTCTTTTCACTTAGTGAGGTAATAATTGATTAAAGATAACAAAAAAGTTGTTTAAACAATTGAATATTGATTTCTGCCTCTCGTGTAAAACAGCTTTTTTTCTTTAAATTAATTTTTTTCTAAGCATTGGGAAAAGAGCGAAAATAATTCACTTAAAACAACAATACCATTCGAAAAATCATATTTCTTGTGGTTGAC
The DNA here is from genome assembly GCA_932178445.1 of Andricus quercusramuli. Classification (NCBI taxonomy): domain Eukaryota; kingdom Metazoa; phylum Arthropoda; class Insecta; order Hymenoptera; family Cynipidae; genus Andricus; species Andricus quercusramuli. The sequence goes on from CAKNXH010062312.1 coordinate 14,497, forward strand.
TTATTATTTGTTCATAAATAAAAAGGCGATGCGAAGTGAAAGATTTTAGAAAAAAAACGCCACTATCTAGCACTTTTATAAAAAAAAGATGGTGATTAACAGTATTAAATTTTTTAAACAACTTTTTTGTCAACTTAAATTAATTATTACCTCACTAAGTGAAAAAAGGACAGGAAGGTAAAAATTGCCGAAAAACCGCACTGTCAGGCGCAATTGATATATATAAAGATAGTCACGAACAATGATAATTTGTTTAAACAATTATTTTTGCTAAATCTAATTAATTATCAAGTCACACCTAATAAAAAATAGACAAACAGTTGAAAATTCAGAAGGAACCGCAACGTTCTACCAATTAAGCAAAGAGAATATTATCAACAATGATAATAAATTGTTTAAACAATTATTTTGTTAACTTGAATTCATTATTACTTCACTCCAAATGAAAATTAAACGAAAAGCTAGAAAATTAAGGAAAAAACGCATCTTTCTAGCATTATTCAAATATAATATTATTAATAATTATAACAAATTGTTTAAACAATCACTATTGTTAACATTGATGAACTATCACTTCCCTCTAATTGAGAATTGGAAAACAAATGGAAAATTTGTAAAAAAAAACCGCGTCTCTCTAACTCCATTCTATGAGCAAATTGCTAAAAACAATAATAAATTGTTTAAACAATTCATAAAAATATCTAATTTCTAATATAAAGTAATATTTCATGTATTGGAAACAATTCGCAATAAAAGAAACCGCAAAAAAATCATAATTAGCGCCAAAAACTCGCAAAACCCATTTTTTCACTTATGGGATTTCTTTGGGACCCTATAAAACAGACTTATGGGGGCGATATTTGAAAAGTGATATTTTATTCGTATTCTATGGCTAATTGTGACCCCTAAATATCACTTTTTTTCGAAACAAAAAAAAGTGGATTTATTTTTGGATGGATTCGAACAAATTTGGGGGGTGTCCCCATAAAAATTCGAAAAAAAATTGTTTGGACCACTCTATTGTACATACGCATGAACTTACGTTACGGAACAACCCAAGCTGGAGATTTTCATGGATTTAGTACATTTTTGTTCAACTAAGCTATTATTTCCACATTAGGTTGGTTCCTTCACTTTTAGAGTATATGACTCACTACTCTTTTTGATTATTATTATTTTTCTTCCCTTTGCGTTATCAGTCTACGTTTAAGAATCTTAGATTTAAGTAACAATGAATTGTATAATTTTTGTTCCTTGGAGGGCCACTCAGCCCTAGGAACTTTTCAATAAATTACAAATTACAAATTACATACGGAGCTTTGGAGTTGTATGTACGTGAGCGGCTTTTATTTTTTATCAACTTAATGCTCTTGAAGATGATGTTCGAACATCCCCAGGAAACCACCCCAACAGAGAAATGTGTCTGAAATTACCTTCAGGCGTATTAGGTATATTTTTACATCGCATGCCTGAGATATTATATTTCACCCCCTCCCCCATCCCCCACAAACCACTTCTGCATCAGTGAGAGCGATGTAAATTTTCCTAGAAAAATGCTACGATTTCTTGCCAGGTTTCACACAATAATCAAATTGATTGGCCCCACTGATTTTTTGAATAGCTCAGTCAGCCAGAGGCTGATATTTTCACATCCCCAGGAAACCACCCTTGCCGAGATACATCATGCCTTGGCTCATTGAGCTATTTGAAAAATCAGTGGGGTTAATTAATTTGATGCCTGAGTAAAATATGCTATAAAATCTTGGCACTGCTCTAAGAAAAATTAGATCGGACTCACTGTAAAGGGGGGTCTTAGGGGTGTATTTATATCAGCCTCTAGTTTACTCCTTCGGTTTACACAGGCGAGTGCAGGCATACATTCCGACAGGGGTGGTTTCCTGGGGATGTGAGAACATCAGTCCCTGGCTGACTCAGCTATTGAAAAACTCTGTGAGGCTTATCAATTTTATGATTGTGTAAATTATGGCAAGAAATCCTAACATTTCTCTAAGAAAATTAAGATCGAACTGACTTCAGGGGTGGTTTGGAAGATATTCTGAAGCATCGTCCGCTAGTTGAATGAGCTATTCAAAAAATCAGTGGGGCTAATCAATTTTATGATTTTGTAAAATATGGCAAGAAAGCCTAGCATTTTTCTAGAAAAATTCAGATCGGCCTCACTGACGCAGGAGTGGTTTTTGTGGGGTTGGGGGAGGATGGGGGATATCATATCTCAGGTTACTAAGTTCATAACGAAATAATAAGGTGTTTGACTATTATGTGAATTTTTAGATTTTCGTAAGTATGTGATGTAAAAATATCCCTAATACACCTGGAGGTAAATTCAGACATATGTCTCCGTTGGGATGGTTTCCTGGGGCTGTTCCCACATCATCTTCGAGAGCATTGTTATACCATTAAGCCATTTCCATTTCGGGGTAGGGGTGACTTGCTCGGTTGGAAAATAGTGAATAGGTATATAGGTATAAAGAAGGCCGGTATATGGGTATATGGTATATAGGTGTTAGGTATAGATGTTTTTAGATTGATCTAGAATTATGACACGTTTATTCCGCAACACTACTCCGACCCAGGTTGCTGATCAATCTTTCTAGCGATCACCCCAAGTGAAAAGCCTCACAAAATTCTTATGTGTGTTTCTCCACTTGGGCCCATTAGTATCCAAGGTCTTTGTTTCAGGCAGCATTCACTCTATTGTCACTCTCCTTACAAACTATTTGTCGCCATACTTTTGTGTCCTGGCATATTACTCTAGCTTCCTTCAGGTCCATGCATTTTTTCATGCAAGCTCTTGTGTTTCTATGGTTTCTTATGTCTCTTCGGATTAATGTCTCATTCACAGATTCTAACCATTCTTTGGGCGGTCTACCTCTGGGCATTCTACCATTTACTTTACCTTTATACACTTGCTT
>CAKNXH010062314.1:0-46644 GCA_932178445.1 Andricus quercusramuli
ATAAAGAAAAATAAAAAAGTTGGGTTTTCCAGAAAATATTTTTTTTCTTCAAATTTAAAAAAAATGAAAAAAACCCCACCTTTTTTATTATTCAAAATATTTTTGAAAAGTTTCTGCTAATAGAAGAAAGGTATCCTATAAGCTTTATGCTTATAGGATTAAAGGGTAAACTATTTTTTAGGCTCGTAAAGATGAAAGGTATCGCAAAAGAACAAGAGATATTTTTCATAAAACTTTTTTGGACGTGCAACCTTTAATGATTTTTCATATCTGTCACTGTTTTCGAAGAAAAGTAGAAAATTCGATTGTAAAATAAAAATCTTCTGGCCAAAAAAATTATTAAGCCAGCAAAAAACTTACAAGATATTTTCCTTATCAAAGTGCAGATTGAAAAAAATTGGCAAAAAATATCAGGGTGAGTATTTTTGAGAAAATGAACTTTTAATGGTTTTCAGAAAAACCGCCGCCATTTTGGTAATTTTAAACCTTCTTAGATTTTCCAGTCGATTAAAAAAGAAGACAAAAAAAGCTATTAGAATCAAAACGAAAACGATTATTTGGTTATTTGGTAAACGGTTATTTGAAAAACAAAGCACAACATTCAAATACTCATAACTTCTTCAAATTATTTTTTTTTCTGTGTCTAGTCGTCCCTAAAATTCGGGATGACTAGCCACGCTTATGAAAAATATTGGACTAGTCATCCCAAATTTCGGGACGACGAAAAACTTCGTTTTTTTCCAAACCGAAAAAAATACGTATCGCCTAATTTCCTCTGAAAAACAACATATTCTCAATTTTCCTATAAATCGTAAGAAAATTTTCCATTCTAATGAAAACTTTCAAAATTCTAATATATTGAGTGTTTAATTTTTATTCATTGAATTCAACCGTTTCACTAACAAGTTAAAAATTTCAAAAATAGAACAATTAAAATGGCAACGTTCAAAGTTTGAGTTTGGCTCTTATAATTTTTAAAGATATGAAGCTTCCAATTTCAAAAAATTGAGTTTCAGATTCCTTAGTTTTGAAAATTTATTCCATAATTTCTCGTTTTAACGAATAATCAAATATTGATAATAATAAAATAACTTTTGCTTTTCTTATTTAAAGAATTTCAGATTAAATGGGTTAAAAATGGAATATTTTAGACTGAAATAATATTTGAATAGAATCTGAAATATGATAAAAATGTTTGCTTATGAATCAAATTATTTGAACTTATTTTAAAATTGAATATAGTTTCTAAAGTTTTAATCGGACATTTGCATTTGTTTAACTACCAAGACTTTTGATCAAAACAGTTCACTTTTTAAGGTTAAAATCTGTAAATGCTTGAACTTTGAACGGATTCAAAATTGCAATGTAAAATCAGTAATTGTTCACTTTCGAATAGTTGAAGTATATTTCAATTTTAAAACGCATTCATTAATTTGTTTGATCAACTAAAAACCTATTTTATGCACAAATTTCAATTTTAAACTCTTTCAATTTTTAATTGGTTGAGGTTTTAAACCCGCATTTTAAAATACTTTAAATTGAAAATGAAGACCTGAAATTAAAAACTGATGAGAACAATATTTTAGAATTTCGCATTGTAAACTGAATGATATCGTAATTGAAAAAGTTAACGATTGAACGTGCTATTGAATAAAAAGTTTAAAACGAACTTATGAAAAATTTGTAAATAATTTTTTAAAAAGGAGAAAAGATAGAAGGATTATTTTAAATTGCGATATTTTATTATTATTATATTTATCATTAAATTGTGATATTTCGAGTAATTTGATGAATTTCTCTTAGAAAAATTTGTAAAATTCTCCGTCAAAAATAAAAGCACTATCATTATCCGGTTTTCCCGGTTCAGCGGCCACCTTACATTTCTCAGGAATTTTTTAAAGAAAAGGAAAAAACGGGGAATTTAAAAAAAAGAGGAAACGCAGGGAAACTGGGGAAAGACTATGATCCCTGTTATTTTCAAGCGTTCAGATTTAAGGTGCTTCAAAGGATTCGGAATTTAACAACATTGAAAATACATCTATAAGGCTGAATTGTTTGATGTGAGATTCTTTCCACATAATCTAAAGGCCATTATTTTGGCTTGTAAAGAGAGCTTTTTAGGAAATTGTTCTTAATATATTTTTTTAAAATTTGAAACGGTGTTTTTTTGCGCCTGAAACCGGCAACACAATGTAGCGACACTGGCCATTGTCTAGTGAGTGACAGTCAGCGGGCCTCGCTAGAATACCGACAACAATGTTTGCAACTAGCCTCTCTTCGTGTATTTTAATCATTTTCGTAACTTGCAAACGAAATTCAAGAAAATCAAATTTTTTTTACTAGAAGTATTTATAAAGAGGGGAAAACAATTAACTTGAATAATTTTTGCGTAAAATGAAATTTTCAAATATTCAGGATGGTTGAGGTTACCATTAGAAAATTTCATTCAACCCAAAAATTATTTAAGTAAACTGTTTTCCCCTCTGCATGCACAGTTCTATTCAAAAAAGAAGTACCGCTTCGTATATGAAAAATATTTTATTCTAGTATTTATTTAGTGGAATGAGGTGAGGCTACTCGCAAACATTGCTGTCGGTATGTTAGCGAGGCACGCTGACTGCCGCTAACTGCCGCTCACCGGACAATCGCCAGAGTATTGCCGAATTCAGGCGCAAATAACACTAATTTTTAATGAAAAAAAAAAAACGGCAGCAAGAACATACCTGTAATCCGGAAAAATCTCTTTGTACAAGCCTTTATAGATAGTTTATAGATTATATAATGTTTATAGATTATGTGGTAAAAAAATTAAATCAAATAATTCATCCTTGTAGAAGAATTTTGTATGTTGCTAAACCTCGAGTCATTTGAAGTCCTTAAAGTCTTAAATGCTTCAAAATTGAGAACATTTCAACTTTATAATCAACACCTTTTTTATTTTCCAAATAAATTACTGTAACATGAATCAAATTATTTTCCAACCTTCGATTAATCATTAAACAATTTTATCTTCTTTGTACTTTAAATTTCCGAAAATACTAAAAACGACTGTTCCGGAAAGTGGTGGGTAAGTACATTTCAGTTTGACCTACATTTTTGCTTGAGTACACGTGTAGCCATTATTACGTTTCTCAGCATAAAACGCTTCTCAAAAGAGTAAACCTCAAAAGAATCCTGAAATGCAAGCCCTGCTTAATGTTGTCGAAATGTGATATCATGCAAATTTTTGACTTTACGTGATATTTCTCTGAGATATGAACTTGGCACCTATAAAAGCGAGTTTCTTTTATATTTATCGAGACTGTGCACCCGTAGATAGGCATGTCAACCGGCGGGTGAGATGGGAAGGAAACTCAAGCTTAGGCGCCTCTTTATTCAGTCAGTTTTTCCACAGCCAGCCTTAAAACGCCTTTTTATTCGATTTCACCCTTTGAGTTTTAAGTTCATTACTTTGACACATTCCCAACCCTATTTTCTCTTAAAAAATTCTTCACAAAACTTGAATTTGAAAAGGTGAATTCTGCGAAAATAAACTGAATAAGGTAAATTTACCAGACTCAGGCTAATTCTACTAATTTGCAGCCAATTACCCTGAATTCTACCAAAGCAGAAAAAAAAAATTCTAAGAAAAATGCCCTGACAATTTTAGTTTTCTTCCATGTATCCCTAGATTATTCCATGTAATTGTTCTTAAAACAGAGCAATTCACTTCATTAAGTATAGCCTTGCTTCAATCAATACTAATCCACCACCCCTTCCAAAATTAAATAATATTGAAGAAAAAAACTTTATTTATCCACATGTGAAAAGCTAAACTGTAATTAATTTTATTATTATTATTAATATCATACCATTAAGCCACTTGGGCCTAATAATTCTTTATAAGAGTTTTTCAAAGCGTCTAAATCTTGTCTGTATCATGTAGTATTTCACCTTTGCTGTTTCTCATGTTGAGAAACTCTGTACTTTTACTTTCCTTAATTTCTTTAAATAATAGTTTTATAGTTCTTTCAAAGTCGTCTTGTATTTTCTTCTCTTCTTCTATTCTGATTTTATCTTTACTTTCCTTAACTAGTCGTTTAACTTTCCTCTCTTTGTGTCTGTAATAATTTTCAAGTTTATTCCTCTCCTCATCGCTAAGACCTGTGATGTTCAATTTTCTCTTGTAGGCTTCTTTCTTTTCTTGTGATTTAGAATATTGATGTTCTTTTTATGACCAGTGCAATTACAAAATTTACAAGATTTTTTCTCGTTTCTCCTAAAATCATTAGTACAAGTAATGGATATAATGTAACATCAGACATTTTTTAATTAACCAAGTTTATTAAAAAATCGTAAAAAATATGAATAACTCAAGGGTGGTCCAAAAAAGTTTTTTAAAACTAAAATGGCTACCCTACAAATTGTTCTTTTTGGTGTAAAAATGCCCACTGAATTTTTGTATAATTAAAAAATATATATACATTTAGAGCTCTCAAACCTATTTTTGCAAAAATATATTTTTTTATTATAACCGCTAATGGATTATTTTACTTTGATACAACTGCATTTCATTTTTTGAATTCCTGATTAAAATAACCCATAACCAGCGGCAATTTAGAAAAATTTATTTTTTGCAAAAATGGGATTGAATATTTTTGTTCCATTTCTGTCAAGAATCCTCTTGATGTATTTTATCAAAAATAAAATAAGAGATATATTCCAAAGTAAAAACCCTATTAACAACAGCAGTTAAAATAAAATAATCAATTTTTTTTACAAAAAAGGGCTTCAGTGACTCATAAATATTTTGTTGAAATTCTGCCAAAATCAGGTGAATTTTTGGCACCAAAAGGAACAGTCGTTTAGGGAACCATTTAAGAAGAAAAAATAAAGATAGTTTTCACAGTTTTATGTTTTTTTTTTCTTATTAGTTAAAAGTTATAATTCTTATTTATTCCTCATATTGCAAGGCTCATGTTTTTCCTTGAAAGATTCCCTACAAATCTCTTTGAAACGTACAGAAAAAGCCAAAACCTTGTTGTCCAAAATTCACTTTTTTTATTAAAAATTAATTCTCTTAAATTGAAATTTAAATCATCTATTTTTTGTTCAAAATTGATTTTTTTTTAGTTTAAAATTTCAAAATTAAAGAATTTAAGAAACGAAGAAAAAAATAACCTAAAAGTAAAATAAAATTTGAAATAACATCGCATCCACTGTTCACATTATTTAGTTGAAAATTCACGTAATTAGTTGAAAATTCTTCTTTTGTGGTAGAAAATTAATTTTCATGGTAGAAAATTCAACCATTTAGCTAAAAATTTATGTATTTTTTTTGAAAAATTCGTCTTTTCTGGTAGAAAAAGAATCTTATCGGTTGAAAATTCGACTATTCGGTTAAAAAACATGTATTTTATTGAGAATTCATCTTTTTTTTGCAGAAAATTAATCTTCTGTGTTGAAATATTCATCTTTCTGGTTAAAAATTTATATTTGGTTCACGAGTATTATGTTGAAAATTCATGTTTTTTGTTGAATACGAAGGTTGTTAATTTCTCATTGAAATTCTTTTTGTTGAAATATCAAATATGACATATTACGTTAAAAATTAAACTCCTTTTGGTTGAAAGTTAATATTTTTGTTGAAAATTTAATTGTTTGGTAGAAAATTCCCTTTTTTGGCTTGAAAATTTAACAATTTGGTAGAAACTTCAACTATTTGGTATAAAAATAAACTTTTCAGTAGAAAATATTTTTTCTTTTATCAAAATGCATTTCTCTTGAATGAAAATTTAGCTAATCTATTTACTGTTCGGAATTGACCTTTTTCAGTTTAAAAATTGAACTATTAAGTTAAAAAATTTTGGAAACGATAAAAATTAACTAAAAGTAGTTCATATAATATTGGGACTAGCATATCATATCCATTATTCATACTATTTAGTTGAAAACTTATGTAATTTGTTGAAAATTCAGTAAAAAATTAATTTTCTTGGTTTAAAATTCAAGCAGTCAGTAAAAAAGTTATATATTTTGTGGAAAGTTCGTCTATTCTTGTAGAAAAATAATCTTTTCGGTTAAAAATTTGACTATTTGGTTAAGAAATATGTATTTTGTTAGGAATTACCCTTTTTGTAAAAAATAATCTTTTGTGGTAAAAATTCATCATTTTGGCTGAACATTCAAATATTTGGTTAAAAATTTAACTGCTTGGTAGAAAACTCACATTTTTGGCTTAAAAATTTAACATTTTGGACTAAATTTTTTTTGTATTGACTGAAAAATCTTTCTTGGTTGAAAATTCGTTTATTTTATTTGAAAATTCATCTATTTCGGTAGAAAATTAATCTTTTTGGTCAAAAATGCTTACTATTTGTTTGAAAATTAATCTGCATTAATCGATGATTCAACTATTTTGTTTGACATTCGTCATTTTTTGTTCAAATCAACTGTTTTTGATTTAAAATTAAAATTATTTTTCGGTTAAAATGGGAACTATTACATTCCTTGTTGAAAATTCATCTTTTTCAGTTGAATGTTGCAATAAAGTTGCATTGGAGAACAATTGTGAGAAAACAGTGTCTCTAGTGTCATTGTTCAGTACTGTGGTAAGCCCCAGGCCTGACTTTTCCACATAAGTTGCGATTCAATATGAGAATCTTTTCCTCAATTTCATAAATCATTTTTAACAATGCTCATTTTTGAACTTGAGAAAACTTTAGTACATCCTTGATTGTGCTCCCTTCAATATCTTCGATCGCATCAAACTCGACAAACCTGGACTTGATTATGCAATTTCTCGGCTGATTTCCCGGTGGAAAAGCACGACAGAGCAGCAGACTTCCGTTCCACGGAAAAGATATTACGTTAAGCGCATCGATTTTCCAGCTTCGAAGACGAGGCAACTGAACCTTTCCTAGAAAGAAATACGAGAAGCAACAAGCATTCGTTTTTTAGGATACGTGAAATTCATCTTGCGATGATTAAATCTAGGGAGCAATGAAATCTAGTTCTTTTTGAAATATAAAATTTTAAAAAAATACCGTAAATTACGTAACATCTTTTTTTTATGTTGGGGGAGAGGGGTCGCGAAAATGTTACGGTCTGTTACATGCCCGTGTAGAAAGAATAATAACAATAAATTATAATAATGTATAATGAATAATAAAAAATTAAAATAAAATAATAAGAGAATAAATGAAAAAGAATTCAAGAATTCAATTCAATACATACTGTTGCGTAATATTTTTAACAAATTTGAATTATATAATAATTTAAATATTAACTTAGACGGCAGATTAATTTAACAGATCAGGAGCCTAAGACTTTTTCTCCCCTCAACAAACTATTTTATTATTATAGTATTCTTATTTTTCCTCCTATTTTCAAGAAACATATTTTGTTGATATTTGATCTTTTTTGTGCAGAAATAAAAATAATAATTTGAAGGCAGATTAACTTAACAAATTCGGGGCCGTCCATAAACTCTTTTTCCCTTTATTAAACAATTCTGATTTTTTTACCCTATTTTCAAGAAACGTATTTTGTTAATGACTCATTTTTTGTAGGAACTTAATCTTCTTGATTAATAAATCTACTTTTTTGTTGAAAATTGAAAACTTTAAAAAAAAATATTACATGTTTTGTGAAGAATTCACTTCCTTTCATTGAAAATTAACTTTTTTGTAAAAATGTATAAGTTTGGTTGCAAGTTAGACAATTTCTTTGAAAAAATTAACTGTTCTGTTGGAAATTCGTTTTTTTTTAGTTGTAAAATAACTTTTTTGCCTGCTAATGTTGCTATTTTATGTTTGGTTGAAACTTGATCTTCAAAAAATTAATCATTTTGATTGAGGACTAAACTAGTTTTTTTTTTAAATTAGTCTTCTTTGCTGAATTAAACTGGTTGAAAATTCGTGCTATGTTGTTAAAAATTAGTTTTTTAAACTGAAAATATCCAGATTCCATTTTTGTTTGAAATTTCATTCATATTACTGAAAATTTACCTTTAAATGTAAAAAATTAACTTTCTTGTTAAAATTCATCTCTTTGTGTTTAAAAGTTAACTGCTTTCTTAAAGATTCGACTTTTTAGCATAATGACTTATTTATTGTCGACTTTAACTGGTTGCTAATTCGACTTGTTCCTTGAAAATTAGTTTTTTAAATACAAATTTAACTTTTCTATTTTTGGTAGAAAACTGATCTTTTTTAGCTAAATATTCAACTATTTGGTTAAAAATTCATGGTTTTTATTGTAAAATCGTCTTTTTTGGTAAAAAATAAATTTTTTCGGCTGAAAAAATTATCTGTTTTGCTTTGGAATTCAACTGCTGCATTGAAGATTCGTCTTTTTTGGATGCATCCGACTGTTTTTTTATTTTAAATTGAATTTTTGTCGGTGAAATATTAAAAATTGTGCATGCTTCGTTGCAAATTCATCTTTTTGCTGAAAAATCAACTGCATGGCATATAGTTTAATTACTTTGTAAAAAATTTCTTTTTTTTTGGTTGAAGATTTATGATTTTAGTTGAAAATACCACTATTTGGTCATATATTACCATTTTCGATGAAAATTCATATTTTCGGATTGAAAATTAAACTCTTTTGGTAAAAAATTGAACTATTTATCTGGAAAATTCAACTATTGAGTTGGTAATTCGTGTTTTTTTCTTTTTGTTAAGAATTTTCTCTTTATAAGCTGAAAACTCATCATTTTGTTCGAGGATACAACTATTTTGTTAAAAAAATTTCTTTTTTAGTGGAATTCAACCGGTTAAAAATTTGTCACTTTTTTTTGTTAAAAATAAGTTTTTCAAACTGAAAATTTAACAACTGTTTTCTGAAACATTCGACTTTTCAGCTTCAAGACTTAACATTTTTGTTAAAAATTCATCTGCTTGGGTAAAAATTTAATCTTGTTTGTTGAAAATTCATCACTTCGATTGATAATTCAACTATATTGTTGAAAATTCGTCTTTTCTCGCTGAATTTGACTGCCTGAACTAAAAATTCAACTATTCCATTTTTGGTTGTTAACTTATCATTTTTGGTTGAAAATTCGTCTTTGGGTAGAAAATTAATCTTGATTAAAATTCATCTTTGTGATTTGAAAATTCAACAATTTCGTTAAAAATGCAACTAGCTTATTCAACTGTTCTGTTGAGCATTCGTTCTTTTGGATTTAAAATTCATCTTTTATGATAGAAAAGTCATCATTCTTGGTTGAAAATTCATCTCTCTTGGCTGAACATGTACTATATGATCGAAAATTCAACTAGCTTCGAAAAACTTCCTGCTTTTGATTTGAAAACTCAACTATTTTGGAAGATCAACTATGAGAGAAGTTTCAAGTGTTATAAAAACTTTACGAACCCCCTCATATGTGACATTTTGTGACTTCAGGGTAGACCCCCCCCCCACCCAACCCCTCTTAGAGTGTCAGGTAATATCAAGGCTCGTGTTATTTATTTAAATGGAACGTTCATTCCGCAACACTGCTCCGACCCAGGTTGCTGGTCAATCTCTCTAGCGATCACCCCAAGTGATTTGTCGCCACACTTTTCTGTCCTGGCATACTACTCTAGCTTCCTTCACGTCCATGCATTTCTTCATGCAAGCTCTTCTGTTTCTATGGCTTCTTATGTCTCTTCGGATTAATGTCTCATTTACAGATTTTAACCATTCTTTCGGCGGTCTACAGCATCAATTAACATAGTAACCAATTTAGTTTTTTTTATTCTATTCGTCTTCAATATCACATATAATTGCATAATATTTTACCAGACGACGCGAAATGGTATATTTATTCATGCTATCATAAAAACTGAAAATATAAAAAAAATTACTTAGAGCTGTATACGAACAGAATGCGAGTTGGAGCAGCATAGGGACTAAACCAGGACTGGATCTGAGACGTCGATATGTGGACACGCCCATACATCTGTTTTTAAACAACCTTTCACAAATATCAAACTATATACTAGAACATTTTTGAACCCAGCAAATTATTACGCTTTCCTCAAAGTATTCTCTTGATACTTTCAACCCCTTTTTGATCGTGGTAGGAAAACAAGTGAGAAGTGCGTGCACTTGAAGTGCAACAACCCGTGTTTGGAGTGAAGGATGACAGAAGACTGCTCCCTGGAGGGTGCATGGCTAATGCACTCTTTCACGAAGAAAAAAAAACAATGGTAAAGGGAAGCTTTTTTGAAAAATTCACAAGAGCAGTCTTTCAATTATCCTGAAAAGGTGCTGAGCTATAGAGCAACTTTATGGGAACACCCTTCGATTTCATTCTCCAGTCCCCAACTTCAGAAATGCCTGAGGAAAGACCTTTTGAAATACGGGTCTTCTTTTTGGCAAACTGGTTATCAAGAAGCGTAAAAGCTCACCGAGAATTGAAATTTTGAGTGGAAACTTTCACCCAGAGAGAAACCCGTTTTCTGTTTTAAAAATCTGAAACTGAGACATTGAATAAACAATATTAAATGCACGCGAGAGTTTAAGTAAACAGATGTTTATTTCTTAATATTATCAATAAAGAAAGTTTAAAAACCCGATTCTTAAATTAATGTTTAAATATTAGGAGTATAAAAAATGTTTGAAACAATAATTAATAACAGAAGGGAAATAACTCCTAAAAATGCGATCCAGCGGAGGTGAATTACTGATTACCCTAGTTTACTTCTCAATACCAAATCGTTCAATTTTCAATAAAATATATAAACTTTTAACTAAATAGTTGAATTTCGACCAAAAATTGACTACATAAAATTTTGGATAAAAAATTAATTCACAACCAAACAAGTACGATGTACAAGTACAAGTAAGATGAATATTCAACTAAAATAATGAATTAAATAATTTTCAGTTAAAAGATCAATTTTCAACAAAAAAATATGATTTTTTAACACAATAGTTAGATTTTTAACCAAAGAGATACATTTTTAACTATAATGATGAACCTTAAAAAAAAAACTTTCAACAAAACTGTTGAATTTTCTACGAAGAAATTGATTTTTAAACAAAACATGAATTCTCAACAAAGAATGTAAAAGTTCATATTTCAACAGAAAAAGATTTTTATTTCAAATTAAAACAGTTTAATTCAAGGAAAAACGACGAATTTTGAACTAAGTAGTTGAATCCTTAACCGAAAATAACATGAAGTTTCAACAAAACCATTAATATTTATACCAAAAAGAGTTTAATTTTCAACCCACAAGAAATGAATTTTCAACCAATAAGATTAATTTTCTATAAACTACAAACATTAATTATTATCAACTGAAAACTGAATGATTAAATTTTCAGTTGAAAAAAAATTTTTACAAATTATATCACTGAATCAACGAATAGTAGAATTTCCAAGCAAGAACATGAATTTTCAACCAGAAGTTTAATTTTCTACTGAAAAAGACCATTTTTCAAACAAACTACAGGAATTTTCAACCAAGTAGTTGAACTTTTAACTAAGACAAATAATTCTGAACCAAATAGTTAAATTTTTACCACAAAAATATAAATCTCCAACCAAAAATGAAATAATTATATTTTCAATAAAATAAAATAAAATTTTTGTAAAAGGAAAAACAAATTTTCAACAAAATAGTTAAATTTTTAACCAAAGAGATGAATTTTCGACTACGTAAATGATGCACCTCTAACCAAAAAATACATTTCTTACAAAGTAGTTCGACCACCAACCAGACAGTTGAATTTTAAGCTATAAAAAAATGAATTCTTAACCAAGATTAATTTTCTACCAAAAAAGAGATATTCGTACGTTTGGTCTTTTTTTTCTGTTCAATCCCGTCCTAAAAAAAGTTTAACTTTAAAATCTCAAGAAATATCATCAGATTTTATGAAACTTCACGGGATTTTGTAATATTTTGATTAAATTTTAAAGAATTCATTTACGAAAATTGAGGGATTTCAAAATATTTTGTAGATTTGTTCAAATATTTGAAGGTATTGCGAAAGATGTTGAAGAATATAAAATATTTTAGGGTATTTAATAATCCTGTACATAGAAATCAAGTTTTTCATAATTTTTGAAATTACTACTACACCCAAAATCATTCAAAACTTCAGTAAATTTCATAATATTCCTTGAAATACTTTGAAATCCATTGTTATATTTGAATTTCTTTGAATCCCTTTAGATCCCGGGAAAGTAATTAAAAAGAGAGACATTCAAAGTGATTAGATATATTTGTTTCAACGAAAAATGAGATTTCTGCCAAACAAACAAAAATCACTGTCACTTTCACCGTTTGAAAATTATGAATCCTTATTACTTTTATTATTATTATACCATGGCGCTGAGCTCCAACTCATCCATTAATATCTCCTAGTAGAATAATTCTTTCCCCATGATTGCAAATATCTTCAGTCTTTTTTAACATGTCCCAGGAGGCGTTTTTTACTCTACTCCTTTCATCATCAACTGAGGCGTAGCACGTAATGATGAATAATCTTCTGATTCACACTTTCATTCCAACCCACAACAATCTGAGAGATACAAATCCAGGCCTGTTGACATGCTGTCTTGATCTCTCATTCATAATCAAACCGACCCCTTGACTACCATGTGACTCACTATCTACTCCTGGCCACAGTTCGAGTTCGTTCCCTAACTCCACATTTTTCATCAGTCTAATGTCGCATCCCTCTTTCTTTGTTTCTCGTAATTCTCTTTCCTTGAGATTATTCACCCCTCTAGCATTCCAAAAACCCAGTGTCCATTCAGCGCCTGAAACTTAACATTAACCTTTGCCGGATGCATGCCTTTCGTCAACCAAAGTTTCAATCCATTTCGAGGCTACATTGTTTTTATTAATCATTGTGTAAAGTGTACACTCAACTACCAACTTGGTGCAAGAAATTTATTTTGCGAGTCAAAATTATGTCAAAAATAATTAGCCAGTCGTCAGGGGGCGAGTATAGTTATAACGTCAGTCCCAATAAACTTTAGTCAATGGAGGGGGATATACTCTCCCCCTTACGACGACTGGCTAATTATTTTGGCCATGATTTCTTATTATAATAATAATTTGAAAAATCATGTCCAAAATAATTAGCCAGTCGTCTTAAGGGGAGAGTGTAGTTATAACGTCAGTCCCAATAAACTTTAGTCAATGGAGGGGGAATGTAGGGACAGGACTAGACCCGAGAGAGTCATAGTTGGTTTACGTTGTATACTGAGAAGGGCACCAGCATTAAAAATTAAACAATTCCAAACTTCATTTAAAATTGAAGGATTCTCTTAGGATCCCGAAACTAAGTTTTCTTTCATCTTCAATCACTTATCTTCTATCTTCTAGTGTTCTAGTTTATTCAGTACTTCTGTCAAAGCTTCAAAAAGTAAACTCTACGTTTCCCTTGTGGGAAAAACAAGTTCTCTCTTTCGGATCGTCAAAGGTATACACAATTTCGACAAGTAGAACTCAACAGAATTATATTGTCGGTTCTCCGTCTAATCGGAAATCGTCAACTGTAGCGAATAGAAACTCATCTGGAATCCTTCAGTTGCAATCAGCCTGGTTACTCAGTACCTAAACTTGTTTCACTCGAGGCGACTGTAGTTTAACATTTACCATATGTATATGGCTTAAATTTAATTCCCCTCAGGAAATGAATCATATAAATAAATTAATAATTAAAATATCCTTCCTAATATAAGTATTAAAAAAATAATTAATGCTAAATAAGATTTGATTAAAGTTGGATAGAAAATGTAAAGAAAATAATAAAACAAAAGAAATTAATTGAAAGTAGTTTCTTGCCAGAACGTAAAAGAGATTGGAAAATTGTTCAGTTTTGATCTTTGAAACATTGAGGACTTTAGGGAATCGACATAATATGGGCAAAAATGAAAAAGTTGACAATATCATGTCCCTGGTATATCATCAGTTTGTGCTTCGAGTAATAATTTTTTTACATGCTTTTCTTAAGCGTTTTTTTCCACAATATCATATTTCGCAATTATTTTAGTTTACGCGGTGTCAAAAAAAGTTTGATAAATATGAGTACATTTCATCCGGTAACGTGTTCCCGAATACCTTTTTCCAACTGGTAACAAACCAGTTTTTCATTAATTTTATCACTTAAGAGTTGAATTTGAACATTTAATTTAGTTAATAATTGAAGATTATTAAATATATTTCAAGATATGAGAAGTTAATTACATCGGGAGTGTCTTTGTTTGACAATAATATCAAATTATGAAGCCCTAAGAAGATCGTACAACAATTTGGTATCATCTCGTAACACAGGTTTATTATTAGAAGAACTATTTTTTTCTAATGTTGAATCAGTGAAAATCCTTACTGATTTCAACCATTCACTCACTCGTAGCTATTTGAATCCGTGACATTGTGTTTTGAATGAGTGCACATTCTTATTGATTTGATTTAATGACCCATTTCTCACTGACTCAAATTTAGATAGTAGAAGTGAATTTACGAAGAAAATATTAATTTCAAAAATGTACTTTTTACCTATAAAACACTTAATTGTAAAATTAAAATTATTAAATAGGTCCAAATATACTTTAAAATAATAAACACTTTTTGGATATCCTTCTCATCCGGCAACACAACATTTATTTTCATTAAGTGAAGTTAGATGGGAAATAATCGATGTACCCGTTTTTTAAAAATAATTAAAAATAAAAGTGAAGGTTCTAAAAGCAGATCTAATTATTATTTCGACACAAAAAATATTTTTAATGGCTTAAATGAAATTTTTGTCATTAGATTTGAAAAGATTGACATTTTAAATAAGGGCCCTATTTCATCTCGCTTATTATTATTTTTACTCTTATTGTAATTAAAATGAATTAAAAGAAAGGTTTTATATTGTTCTGAAATACTTCTGAAAGAAAAATTTTTGAATGAATAAATCCAGTATTTTCACTGCCACCCACATATATTGTAGAAAAATACCAAATAAAAGATAGAAAGAGTATTCAAAGGTTTTGGAAGAATAAGATTATGTAAAAATTCTGTAAAAATCCTGTAAAAATTCCTGAAATACTGGTTCATTTTCAAAAATTTGGAATTATCAGAACTTTAATTTTTCTTGAAATCCTAAGAATCCGTCAAATATGGTAAAATTCTTTGAAAAACCATGAAATGTTGTAATTACCGTGAAAATTTCTTGGAATCTTTTAAATCTTCTGAAATCTCAGGAAATAATTTAAAAATTTCAAATCTCCTCAAATTCCCTATAATATTTTACGAAATTTTCTGAAATCTCATGAAATTCCTCTGGAAATTTTTAATAACACTATTATAATCTATAAACTTCTTCGAAATTTTCAAAATTCCTTAAATCCTTTCAAACTAAATTAAACTAAAAACTTTTGATATCTTAGAAATTTTTTTAAATCCCTTCAACTTTTTGAAATCTCGTTGAATTTCTTGACATCTTGTAAAACAATTTAATTGTTTTTATTGTATTCAATGTTTAATAATTTAATTCAAGAAAATAGTAGCACTGGTGTCACTTTTTGTCCAAGTAGTAGCAAAACAGTTCAGGGTGTCTCAAGAATGGCATACTCAAGAATGGCGCACTCAAGGTTTGACATAGTTCTCCTTGACTTCGAAAAACGAACCATGTTCGTAATCGAATTTTCGGCACCAGCTGACAAAAACGTCACAGCCAAGGAGAAAGAAAAGAAAGAGAGGTAACCTTATGAAGGAGTTGCGACGGTTATACCCAAAATATTCTGTTAAGTTAATCGTCTTGATCATCGGCGCTCTTGGAGGTGCGAAGGTTTCTCTGGTTAATAGTCTGAAAGCATCCCTGCGTGTCAACAAAATGCTGAGACTCTTGCGGGGAAAATGCAGAAGGCGGTCATCCTTGGGTCGCTCCGTGTCCTCAGGGTGCACGAGACTTTTGCTGGATCGTCGCATTGAATTCGTCGCAGACTGTAACCACCTACCTTACGGTCGTGAGACGTGGTTACAGCTAAAATTTTACCGCGATTTCGCTGGGAGCGGGAGCGGCAGGCTTGGAAAGAAAGAATAGGGAGTTTATGAGAAATTTGGCCCAATGGGATGTAGTCGTAATAGAGTAGTAGTAATCGTAGTAGCAGTAATAATAAAGTAAGAAAAAAATATAAATGTGGTAGTAATGAAAGGGATGGGCAAGAGTAAGGGGAAGGTTACCAAGAAGTTAAAAATGGCAGGTTCAAAATGCAAAAAGGAAGAATAAAAAAGGCAGAGCAATGGGAGGAATGGTGGTGGAATTAAGGAACGAATGTATAACAGAGAAGGATAAGAAAGATATGGAAGAACAAATCGAAGAATTAATAGTGGAAGAGGTAAAGATATGAGGGGAGAGGTCGAAGAAAAGGGAGGTGTATGTGAACGGTGAATTGCAGGAGAAATCAAAGGAGATGAGAGAACTGATGAGAAAGAAATGAAAAAGTGATAAGACTTATAATAGGAGGAGATTTTGATGCAAGAACAGGAGATAAAGAAGGAAGGGAATGAAGAGGAGAGCAAGGAAGAAAATCCCAAGACAAGATACTGAATGGAGAGGGAAAGAAATTGCTAAAGAGCTTGGAGATGGGATGGTTTATCTTCAAAGGAAATATAGAGGGGGAAGAGGAAGGGGAACTTACACGCTTAGGAGGGGGGAAGAGAACGTTAAATGATGAATTGATAGTAGACGACGAGGTAAACGAGAAGGATTAAGAAATTAGAGGAAGAAGAAAGAAGAGAGTTATTTAATGCTAGAGATATAGGAGAGGGTATTGGAGTAAACTATGAAAGATTAGGGAAACTGGAGAGGGAAAGACAATTAATAGAAAGATGGGGGATGATTGAGGAATCAAAATATAAGAAATGGTGTAATATGATAGAAAAGGAAGGAGTACCGAAGCCTTTAGAAAAGGGATGGAGAGAGAAGGTGTGAACGGGAAGAGGAAACATGGGAGCATGTTCGGGAAGGATGTAGCAGAGGAATCGAAGATAAAGGAAGCTGGCAAGAGAATGTGCTAAAGATTCTAGGGGAGGATGGATGGAAGACCTTCGGCTTAATTTTTGTAGCACTTTCCGTAGTTTAATTTGTAGATTTAATAACATTTTGTTGCCGCTATATAAGACACTGTAAGAGAGGAAGAGCGGAGAAAGCAGATGTGAAAAGTTTTAACTTTTAACTTTCATCCATGGGTTAAACTTGTGAAACTTAACGGGAGGAAGACTTGTGGGTAGACACTTTCAAGCACTTTGGAGTTTTATTTTCAGCAGCGAATGGGTGTCGCGAACTTTGAAAAATCTTCAGGAGCATAACATGAAAGAATTTTCAACATTTCGGAAAAATGTGCAAATTTATTAAAACGAAACCCAAAGGATTGTGAAACTGTAATTTAAAAAGTAGATGATCTTCTTTCTAGAAGTATAAAGTCTTCTTTAAGAAAGTGTTAAGCAAACCAGTTTTTACTTTAAAAAATTGGATCTTATTCTACTTAATTTTTTGTTATTGATTCTCAACAAATCTATTCAGATTATTATATTTTTCAACTGCAGGGTAGCCAAAAAAATAATGTTTAAAAATCAAACTTTTTACATTTGAAGCCTCAGTTTCTTAAAAAACGGTTGAAAAAACTTTAATTGGGGTTCATATACAATGAAACACAATCATATAAATAAATTGTGCTCAATCTAGGTTACGAATTAATTTCGAACTGCTTTATTCATCCCGCCGTCTGCCTCTGCAGGACTGTGAACGAATTTTTCATTAAAAAAATATGTGAAGTAATGGGACAATAAAGCTTGATAGGTCCATATAATTTTGAGACGCTAACATTAAAACCTTTTTTTTACTCTACGCGCAAAGTTTGATTATGATTTTGGTTTGATAATGACTTTGGTTGAACATTAATCTGTTTTAGTTAAGGATGCAATTGTAGTTCGGTTTGGAAATGAAAATATTTTGTGGAAAATTCGTCTTTTTGGCTTAATAATTCAACAATTTAATAGAAAATTTAACAATTTGCTAGCAAATTCAACGCTTTTTTTCTTAATTCATGTAATTTGTGGAAAATATCTTTTTGGTTGAAAATTTCAATATTTCGTTTAACATGAATGTATTTTGTTGATGATTTACCTTTTTAGTAAAAAATTAATCTTCTGTATTAAAAATTCACCTTTTTTGCGTGAAATTTCAATTATTTGGTTGAAAAACCGACTGCTTTGTACAAAGGTCGTCTGTTTAGATTACAAATTCAACATGACTTAGGAATCGTGCTTGGCAAAAATTCAAGTCCTGTTCAATTTTTTTTTTTTTATTCGAAAATTCATTTCTCCTGGTATAAATGTTGCATTTTTTGATTTCATTCAACTGTTATTGATTAAAAATGAAAACATTTGCTTTTAAAAAAAATCAAATATTAAATTTTTTGTTAAGTAGTATAACAAGGTTTTAGTTGCCTTGTAGGTTAGTAGGGGGAAATGAGGGGAGAGGAAGTAGGGCACGCGACAGGAGAGTAAGTAGAGGATGTGACAGGGGGAGGCAGGGGAATTCAGAAAAAATGAGCGGGAGGGAAGTAGGGAAAATGATGGGAAATATGGAGAGGGAGTGTACGGGAAGTGAGGGAAAAGGACGGAAGTGAACTTGGGAAAGTGGGGTGCAGAGAAAGTGAGTGGAAGTAGGGGAAGTGATGTGTAAGAAAATGAGGGGTAGTAGGGGAAGTAGTACTAGGATAAGTTGGGTGCAGGGGGCGTAGGTTGCAAGGGACGTGGTCGGCAGGGTAAGTGAGGGGGGAACTAGTGGGAGTGATGGGAAATGTGTAGTTGGGTGGTAGGGGAAGGGGAGTGTTATCTAGGAAAGTAAGAAGAAGGGGAAGTAGGTGAGAAAGAAGATGGGGAAGGCAGGATAAGCAAAGGTTGAAATGTGATGAGGGGAAGTAGGGTAATGTAGGGGAAGTAGGGGAAGGGAAGTATAGGAGCGCGTGTTCTGAACGAACTAATTAACGTCCTTATAGGCTACGAAACACTTTTTTGTAGGCACACGGCGCCTACTTTGAATAATCTTTTCTCTTGTAATGATTTAGACATTTTATAAATTGGGTGCCTAAAATAGTTTATGAGAAGGTAGATTTCATTTCGATCTTGAGAGAACTTATTCAAGTTTTGTATCTCTCTTCTTCATCTCCAGAGCTGAATACTAACGATTTCAATGAGATTTGGAACTAGTTTCAAATTTCACACAATCTGCTAAGATGCAAGTTTCAAATTAGTTCATGAATTTTGAAAGATCTGGATCATCACAAAGACAGAGTTTCGCGTGATAGCGGAATATAGTGGTTTGTATTAGGAGAATAGGAAACGGGAACAATTGACTACAGTAATGAGATTTGTAACACTAGACTTTGCATCATCGACCACAAAGATGTGATATGTCCAGATAATGCTCTACATCACTCGGTCGTTGGATCCAGCTACGAGGCCAAATTTATTAGCTTCATTCAATAATAATTACCCTCAATAAACTATTACAGTCTATTAATTGCACTAGCAAACGACTTTGGAATAATAACCTATTTCATCAATTGAAACAACAAACACCATAAATTTATTTAACTATGATTGAAGGTAAATTTTATAGGTTTAGTTGTAAAGTAAATCAAACAGAATATGTTTGTTATCAAAGAATTCAATAAAAAAGACTGAATATTTATATTTGAATATCTACCAAATTAGAGGCGAATACCTACTCTTTGAAATTAAACAGACTTTTTAATATTTTTTTTTTAGTTCCACAGAACATTTCGCTTTATGAAACTAAAAAAAGTTTCAAAAAATTATCTGAAGTAAAAAGAATAAAAAAATTAGTTCTCTGAAAATAACAAAGAAGTATGAAAAATAATTTAAATAAAGAAGTACGTATTTTGAGGGAAAATTTCTTTCATACTTTTCTGTAGCTCATAGCCTTAAATAAAAAAAATTGTGTTAAATATAGGAACGCTGAAAATAAAGAAATATTAGACAACACAGCCTCAAATTCTCTCAAAACCGGAGAAATAGGGTGGATTTTTGATGAAAGTAGGGAAATGAATCATTTCAAATAAAATAATGCTTTAAATGTAATTGAAAATGCTATTTGAAATTAATCCTTTAAACTTCTAAGATTTTAAGCCGAAATATATCGAATATTTAACAAAATACATAGTTGTATTTTCAAGCAAAACTGATTAATTTTTTACCAAAAGATGTGAATTTTAATACAAGATAAAAGATTAAGATCAAAAAGATGAATTAAAAAAATTATTTTCAAAAAAGAAGTTGATTTTGTTAACTACTTGCATTTACAAACAAATATTTGAAATTTTAAATAAAAAACATGAACTATAAACAAAATCGTTGAATTTTAAACCAATTAGTTAAGTTTTAAACATGCAAAGATGAATTTCCAAGCAAATGGTCAAATTTTAAAATGAAAAAGATTAAACTTAAACCAAAAATAGATGTCCTCTTCAACTTGATAATGTAATCTTCGAAAAAAGACGAATTATTTTAAAAAGAGATGAATTTTCGGAATAGTACCTTTTCAAAAAAAAGGTGATTTTTCTGCCTAATAAGAGAAATCTTCAACCCACAAGGGCGAAAAATCCTCAACAAAATAATTAAATCTTCAATAAAATAGTTGAATCGTGAACTAAATGATTAAATTTTCAACCAAATGATCAAATTTTCAACCGAAGAAGAATTAACTTTAACCAAATAGTTGAATTTTCCAGCCGAAAGTTGAATTTTCAATCACAAAAGAAAAAAATCTTCAAAAAAAAATGAATTATAACAAATTCGTTCAACTTTCAATCAAATAATTAAATTTTCTAACAAATTGTTTAACTTTCAACTAAATTGTTGAATTTTCAAGCCAAAAAGATAAATCGCCTACAAAACAGTTAAATTTTCAATATGAAATATTAATCCCTAACAAAAAAGTTAATTTTCAAACAAATAGATAAATTTTCAACCAAAAAGATGAGTTTTCAATAAAATTAAAATCTTCAACCAAGAAAATGAATTTTCAACAAAGTCGTTCAACTTTTGAGCAAATGGTTGGATTTTCTATCAAATTGTTGAATGATCAAGTCATAAAGACGAATTTTCAACAAGAAATTTTTATTTGCTAAAAAAATTAATTACTTTTTAGCAAATAGTTGAATTTTCAACCAAATAGTAGAATTTATAACCAAATGAGATGAAGTGTGAACTACAAAAATATGATAGAATTTTCAATAAAAAGTATGAACATTTAAACAAAGCAGTTGGATTTTCTTAACATAACTTTCTTTCATTTTTTATTTTTAAGAAACTGAAATTTGAGTATGGTCAATTTTTTATATCACCTTATTGGAAAAGTAGCAAAAAGTAGGCTTGCCTAAAAAGCATTAAGAAAGTAAGAAAATGTGGAACTTTCAAGCGTAAATTAAATTATGAATGTCAAGTTCCGGTATTTGAAAATAAATTTAATAACAATTAATTATCTTAACAGCAGGCCACGGATTCAATTAGTATATCCAATATAGTGTCAATGGTAGCATTAAATTGGAAAAATAGTAACAAAATAGTTTTATGCAATTGTTCAAATAATAATTCCAGAATCTCATAATTTCGTTTCACATCATATAAATCCCTGAAAAATGATGAAATCCCTTAAAATCTCTAAAATACTTAAAAATCCCTAAAATTCTCTTGAAATTTCATTTTATTTCATTTGTTCCCTGAAACTCACAAAAATACTTGTTCAAGAATTGAAAAAAACAGTTTCTTGAACATAATTTTTTTTATTCAACCAAAAATAACTTCAACGTGAAGAAAATCATTTTAAATTAGAGAAAAATTTTTATTCGAACAAAAGAAATTTTTTTCAATTGATACTTTTCTTTGACTGAGAGCCAATTGATATCTTTCTTTGATTAAAGTAACGGATAAATTTTCCAATACTTCGAAATTTTCTGAACTCCTACAAAATTCTCTGAAAATCCTTAAAAATTCTAATGTCTCTTTAAATTTCTTTCAATTTTTGAAAATACCCGGAATTCCTTCAAATTTCTGAAATCCCGAGTAGTCTAACAAAAATGGACAAAATGCCGTAAAATATCTGAAAATCAGTAATATATTTTTTTCCCCTTCAAAAATATTGTAATCTTTGAAATTCATTGAAATTCACTAAAATCTATTTAAAAACTTTGAATTCTGTTGAAATCCTCTAAATCTCCTGGAAAACTCTCCAATTTGTTTCCCCCTTCAAAGCTATAGACATTCCTTACAATCCTATGGAATCATATATTTATTTTTAAAATCATATGAATCCCTCAATTATAAAATTCCTCGGAATCTTTGAAATCCGCTGAAATCTTACCAAAAAATTAAAAATTCCTCAGAAAGTTTTAAATCTCTTGAAATTCCCTATACTCCTACAAACTGCTTTGAAATCTCATGGAATTCCTAGTAATCTTTTAACATAGACTGTATTATTCAAAATCTGTTGAGATTTTTGAAATCTCATAAATCTTGTGAAATCCCTAGAAATCTTTTTAAACCCCTTAAAATCTTTGAAATTCTCTTGAATTTCTTGGCATTTTTTTTAATGCGCTAAAAGCTTCCAAAACAAAGTAAAAAATGATTGCATTAGCTAGACATTTTAGAAAACATTAGCATTATTGTCATATTTTTCAAAATAGTAGCAAAAGAATGGCAAAGTTGCAAAAAAATGTTTAAAAGTGTCAATAGTGAGTCCGAGGCGAGTAACAGTTTGAATTCTGAATTTTTTATCGAGAAAAAAAATCTACCAATTAGGATGTAATATAAGTAATTAGGTCGTTCCACTCGACTACAAGAGACACGATTTTTGGCATAAATGTGATAAGATAAAGAACGAGGGTGCCTAGAGTGAAGAGATGCATACAAAATATAAAAGGAGGTCAAAACGATTCCTTCCTTCTGCATAGAAGATTGTTCTTTTATCCCACTTCTGACAGAAAACGTATTCGAATTTGGAATTGAATTTTAAATTCGACTTCAATAAATCAATTGAATTGAAAAGCGGTATTATTCCAATTCGTTTTATTAATAACTAGCAAAAAAGCGAACTACGAGCACTTACTACACGTTTCTTATTTTGACTACCTAATTAGCAAATTAAAATATATGCTTTAATGTAAAGTACTATGAATTATAATTATTTCAAGGAATCTGTATCATTATCAGAGAATAATATACATTTTTAACGTCTTTTCAGACTAAATGGAGATAAGAATTAAAAATTATTTTAATTAATTTTTTCTGGAACAAGATCTTCTCCTTTCCCTCCGCTGGGAAACGAACCTAAGGACTTCCGATTGCCGGCCGTATGCTTTCCCATTAGGCTACTAGAGAGATCGAGAAAAGAACATTTTTTCAGAAAATGCACGAATCAATTTGCTAGTTGGTGCAGGTTAAATTTTTTCAAGGAATCTGTATTATCATCAGAGAATAACAGAAATTTCTAACTTCTTTTCAGACTAGATGGAGATATGAATTAAACATTATTTTTATTAATTTTTTCTGAAAAAAGATCTCCTTTCGCTCAGCTGAGAAACAAACCTCAGAACTTCCGATTGATGTTCGGGTGCTTTCCCATTAAGCTACTAGAGAGATCGAGACAAGAAACTTTTTTCAGAAGTTTTGAGGTTCGTTTTCCAGCGGAGCGAAAGGAGAAAAAAATAATAAAAATGATTTTCAATTCATATCTCCATCTAGTCTGAAAAGAAGTAAAAAATTTCTGTTATTCTCTGATGATAATACAGATTGCTTGAGAAAATTTAAGTTGTATCTCTCTAGTAGCTTAATGGGAAAGCACCCGACCGGCAATCGGAAGTTCTGAGGTTCGTTTCCCAGCGGAGCGAAAGAAGATCTTTTTTCCGAAAAAATTATTTAGAAAAATTATAATTAATGATCATAAATTCAAATAAATATTAAAATAGCTACATCGGATTTCATACAACTTTAACTTAATTTGAATTTCAACCATCTTTCAGTAATTTGCAACTTTCATCTAATTATAAGACTTTGTCCGATCAGTAATAAGAAGCAAAGAACAAAATTAATAAGTCAATGTTTTAAGTTTCAATGTTTATAGTTAAAAATCATAAAATTTTTAACCTATTTTTGGAATAGATCTGTCTTAAAGACCCTTCAATTTTTAATATGTATAATTTAAAAGAAGGTAGTTTTGAATTTTTTTTCAATGTTCAATTTTCAAGGTTTACAATTGAAAGCTTTTCAATTTTAAGCATAAATTGTGATGTTTTTGATGATTTTAAAGTTCGAAAGTCAAGAGTTCTAAATTATGAATCATCAAAATTGATGAAATTTCCAATGTAGATCACCAAATATTATAGAATTATTCATCGTAAAACTTAAAACTTGCATAATTTTGAATTGAAATTTTTTCAAATTTTTAGCAATTTTAATCGAATAGTCTTGAATTTTGAAAATATCGAATTGCAAATAATTCAATTTTCAGGATTTATATTTGAATAGTATGTAATTTGGAACATTTTTTCGAAATAATTCAACTTTGAAGACTTAAAATTAAACATTCTTCACTTTTAACGGTTTGCAATTCAAAATTTTTCAATTTTAAATATTTGCAATTGAAAACTAATATTTAATGGGACGACTAAAAAATCCCGAAAAATAAAATTCCTGATTTGTAAAATTCCCGAATAATAAAATTGCAGATTTGGAAAATTCCCGAATAATAAAATTGTCGAGCAGTTTATAATATTATCGAAATAGTTAATTCCCGACAGAAAATTGCCGAATTATAAAGTATCCGAACTAGAAAATTCCCGAATTCCCGAAACAAATTTTTTTTCTTTAATTTATTAAAAATACAATAATCAAATATTGTTATAATCCACGAATTCAGAAATGTATTTTTTTTCAGTTATTGTTATTGTAAATTCGAACAGTGATTTTAGAAACTTTAAACGTTAAACATATTTGATTATTGGATTGGATTATTATCTAATTCGGGAATGTTACAGTGTCAGGAAATTTATTTTTCGGTAATTTTATGATTTTTAAAATTTTACAGTGTGGGAAATTTTATTTTTCGGGAATTTTTAGTCGTCCCATTTAATGTGTTTAATAGAAAATCATGCAATTTTGAAATTTTTTTGTTGATAGTTGAAATAAATTTGTGATTTAATTTTCAAGTTAAATTCATGTTGAATTCATTCATTTAATTTTGATGAAAAAATATTTATATTCCTATATTACGCCATTTTTATTTACGAAGTGTATCGTCGTCCTTAAAAATGAAAAATCAGAAATCTAAGGACTTTTAAAATAAAAAAGTTAATTTAAAAGGCTTAAACTGAAGAATTTAAATATAGCGTTTCTTGAAAAAGTTTAAACTGAAATCTTCGAATATTCAACAAATTAGGATTACAAATTCTTAAAGTAGTAAATTTTTTAAATAGAAACCATTCTTGAATTAATTTTTTGTAAGGAAACTGAACAGAATGGACGATTTAGAATTATGAGGTTAAAATCTAATTCAAATAAAAATTCCCTTTTTCAAATTGTATTCTTACCTTGTAAATAGGAGGTTTCATCCACACTTCTTGAATTCGTATTTTGAAGTCCATAACTTCATTGGATCCGAAATAAAAACACAAGAAATTTAACAAAAAGTCTCACAACACTTCTTCATAGTTCCAAGTTAAGTTTTTTTTATAAAAGACTTTCAGAATCCAGTTAAGGATCCACGGACTCTTCATTATGAAAACTGAGAAAAATTTGTAAATATATTATTTTTTACACGTCACCATTCCACTGTTTTAAGGAATATAATTCAAAATTTAATTCTAATTAAAATAATCATTTTAGTAATCTTTTTAACAATAATTGTGTAATTTTTTAAAATTAGGGTCTTATAAGCAAGTTTTTGAAGTTTCGCTATCGCATAATCTAATTCTTCTGCCTCGTTCAGCTCACCGGAAGCTATAAGTCTGGCGCTTTTAGCGACGTAAAGTATTGAGGAAAAATAGGAAAAGTGAAAGAAAACCATAGAATTTCCGGATAAGACGGATAACTTTATAGAAATTCTTCTAAGACTCGACATTTTCCTTTTTTAAAGAAGAAATGCGATTTTTCAAGTCTGGGAGAATTTTCTCAGCTGGACGCTTGCGGAAATTCTAACGTATTCTTAAGAAAACAGGGAAAAGAGAATTTCAACATCAAGAGGATAAAAATACTTCAAAGAACCTTTCCAATAATCCTTCAATCTTATTAAAAGGATGATAAAATAATAAATATTTGAATTAAAATGCAATTTAATTGAGGTATATTATTTAGAGTGTTGAATTACATTATTATAATTTTTGAAATTATATAAACATTATTGAAAGTTGATAAGCAATCAGAGCAGGCACGAATGTATGTGAAATTATTGCAATAATCAAGCTCATAAATACGTCCAATGTATGATTATAAATTTTGTGCCTCTAGGGAACGATGGGAACAATTGAGCTGTAGATTTTCAATCGCTTTACAAAATAACAAATATTTAACTAAACTGTTGAAAGAGATAAATATAACAAAATTAAATTAATTTCAGATTGAATATGCTGTAAATATAAACAGTTTAATTTTGAATATTTTAATTTATAAGCAATTATATTTATTTAATATTTAGTCTTTAATAATGATTTTCCTAGAGAATGTCGACGCTATTATTATTTTCGTAATAACGTTGTCCAGATTATTGGAAAATGAATTTGGAAAATTTAATTATGAATAAAATCAACAACAATGATAAAACTATAAAAAAGAGAATATAAATTGAAAGTTTCAAATTATTATTTAATCAAACAATAAAACTTCTTAGATTTAAATTTTGGATTTTTACATTGTCATTCTAATGAAAAGGTAAAATAAAAATTTTTATGTAAAATTGGACTTTGTCGATTTTCATAAATTTCCTCGTTTTGAGGCCCCCTGAGTCAGAAAAAAAGATTTTCACGAAGGATTCTGTCTGTTTGTATCATGTAAGCACGATAATTTCGAAAGATTGATTAGATTGAATTGAGCTTTGGCACAATTTTTTAAGGTTAAAAAAGAAAGAATGTGTTCGTTGATCAGATATTTTGGATAAAAATTCAAAAAGCTAGAGCATTTTCAAAAACTTTCAGACCATTTTTTCCATATTTAAAAATTCTATGGACAGCATTCATAGTACTCAAAAAGAGGAACAATTTATCCCAGTGACTTTTTTCGATCAAAAATAAATTCCCAGAGTTATAGCATTTTCAAAATCCGAAAAAAACGAAAATGAACATTTTAAGCCAAACAAAGAAAAAAGGCAAGAGAAGTATAACGCTGATTTTTCAGAGCCCTAGAAGATTATCATAACAACTTTTTTAAATTTGTCGAAAAATCGAAAATTCACATTGTGATAGCACAAAAAATAATGAAAAAAAAATTTTATTTTGCGGTCAAGCTATGCAAGATACAAAAATATATAGGAAGACAAAAATTGTGCACTCAAAAAAATCTACAAATTTGTCAGGAATCACTTTTTGATAGGACGTGTAATTCTTTTTTGTACGTAAAAAACGTTAAGAATGAAGAAATAACATTTTTTTGACAAACGACACAAGCTACGAAAAAAATAATCAGACAAAAGTTGTTAACCCAAAAGAGAGCTACAAATTTGTTACTCATCATTTTCTGATAGGTTGAGTAGTTTTAGTTTCAATCGAGAAAAATAACATTAAGATTAAAAAAAATGAATTTTTTTACAGGACTCACCGTTTTTCTTTTGAGCACAGAAAATGTCATTTTTAGATTGCAGTTGCTACCAGTGGGACCCAAAGGTGGTTTTTTAACCTTTTCTTCAAATTATATACACTATATAAATACAAAAATTTGATTTCAGTCATGCGTACTAAATGTAATAGATAATAATTACTTATGGAATTGCACCTGAACTATGCGAGGTATGAAAAAAAGCTCACAAAAGAATGGTACTTTTGAAAATATCTGCAAAATTGGTTTTCACTCTTTTTTTATAAGAGGCCTTGTTTAAATATAGTTTTCCATGAATAAAACCAACACTGCTCGACCAGAAATGGAATTTTCGATTTTTTGGTAGCATTTTGAGTAAGTTAAACCAAAACTGTTTCTAAAGCAATTAAGCGTTTTTCTTTGGACTTTAAAAAAGTGTGTTTAAACTTGCGAGCGAAGCTAGCTGCGCGACAAACGCGCGATTTAAAATATAATAAATTTGAAAGAAATTTAAACGGAAAGGGGCTGTGAAAGGTGCCAAGGAGCCCAAGATTCTAATTTCTGTTTACTATGTTGCAAAGTTTCGTAATTTCCATGCTTAAAACTTAAAATTGCTCAAAACTTTCCCCTCGACTTTAGCACTCCAAATTTAAGAAATTTCGAAATTACAAAGTTGTTAACAACTTCAAAGTTGTAAATACTCTATATTCAATTGCTTTTGGTTATCTATTTATTTAAACGAAGTGTCTCGTCGTCCCGAAATTCTAGACTAGACAAATATTTCTCATAAGCTTGGCTAGTCGTCCCAAATTTTAGGGACAAGTAGTCCATCCCCTTTTCCAACTCCTCTAATTTTTCGGGCGGACTAGACACAGCTTTAATTAAAACTTTAATTTTTAATTTTACTACAATTCTCGGCTTTTTTCTTCCAGAATTAACCAGTTTTTAAAATTCTATTTTCTTTAAACTTATAAGCCTTCAAACTTATTCTTCATCTCAAAGTGAACGCTTCCTTATCATCCATAAAAATCATATTGTTCTTAATTTGACGATAAAAATCACATGCTATCAAATTTAGGAATATAACTTCTACTTTTTTTATATTTTGAAAGCATATTTACATATTTTAAATATCGAAAAAGTGGAAATCCACACGTGGAGAAGTTTCTTCCAAATAACAGAAAAGAAATTGTTTGGATCAATGTCGCGATGCTTACACACTTCAGATATAAAAAAAATTATTCTGTACAAAATATGATAATGAATTATTAGCATCACTCATTTCGGAATTAAATTTAGATATTTTTAACCCTTTTGTGCACATCCGGGTAACCGGGTTCCCACCATGGTACATTTTTGCATTTACGTGGAGTAAAAATTACAATTTCGTTTGGGACTTCCGACAAAATGTAGCCGAGATAGAAATATAATTTGGAGTTTTCTAAACGTGACTCGTGTGATTATTTCAAACTTGTCAAACTTTGTAGTGTTTTGCCGGAAAGCACTTGCGATTTGTTCAGATAAAAGTGGTAGGGGTGGTTTTGGGTTTTTTTTAACATTATCATGGGGTTGGAAATGTAACTTTGGGTTTTCTGAAGGTGCCTTGTGTGATTATTCCGAATTAAAATTAATTTGCTTGTTTTACGTGGAGCCAATCGGGATTTCTTCAGTTAAAAGTGGTAGGGGTAGCTTTCGGGGGTTGTTGAATATTATTATGGGGTTAGGAATATAACTTGCGGTTTTTCTAAAGGTAACTTAGGTGATTATTTCACATTTTAAATACTTTGTGTGTTTCGCCGAGAGACACTTCGGTTTTGTTCAGGGAAAGTGGTAGGGGTGGATTTGTGGGGTTTGTCGAAATTTACTATGGGACCGGAAATATAACTTGGGGTTTTCTAAAGGTGACTTGTGAGATTATTTAAATTTTTTTAAATTTTTGAGCTTTTTGCCGAGAGACATTTGGGTTTTGTTCAGGGAAAAGTGGTAGGGGTAGATTTTTTGGGATTGTCGGAATTCACTATGGGATCAGGGATATAATTCGAAGTGTTCTGAATGTGACTTGTATAATTATTTAAGAACTTAAAATTGGTTTGAGTGTTTTTCGTGAAGAAACTAGGTATTTGTTCAGGTAAAAGTGGTAGGGGTGGCATTCGGGGGTTGCTGAATATTATTATGGCTTTAGAAATGTCACCTGAGTTTTTTTGAAGGTGACTCATGTAATTATTTCAAACTCTAACATTTTTTTATTGTCTTACGCGGAGGCTCTTAGGATTTATTCTGGTGAAAGTCGTAGGAGTGTTTTTTTTTTTAATATTATCATGTGGCAGGAAATATAACTTTGAGTGTAACTACGTGGATAAAGTTGGCAGGAAAAAAAGCGGAAAGTAGGATTAAAGTAAAGCCGCAAAATTCATAATTTCAAGCAGAACCAAATTAATTCTCGAAAAAATAGGGTAATTAATTAGTAGCATCAGTTATTCCAGAATGAAAATTTGACTTTTTTATATTTTGAATGCATATTCAGATGTTTTAAATATCGAAAAAGTTGAAAGCCACAGGCGGAGTTTTTTCAGATTAATAGGAAGGAAGCGGAAAGGTGGATGAAAGTAAATCCGCGATATTAACACTCTTCAAACAGAAGAAAATTAATTCTCTAAAAAATGGGATGAATAATTATTAGCAGCAATCATTTGGGAATAAAACTTCGACTATTATTGTATTTTGAAACCATATTTATACGCTTCAAATATTGTAAAAGTTAAAAGCCTATATCATTTTCCTCGAAATTATGAACGCTACGCATGTCGAACAGTTTTGTTACCTGAGCAGTTTCCTGAATAATAAAATAATCCCGAAATCGGAATGGTGGAATCGAGATCATTCTAAGGCACTGTTTAGTGTTTACCCCTATAACGTGACTGGAGCGCCAACTCGAGACAGAGGGCAGCGACCTTTTTCCGCAGATTCACACACTTGCGATTTTACTCACATCTTGAATGTTATTTTTTGAATGAATTTCCTACGAACTAATAAACTAAACTGAAAATAAATTTGAGGAAAAATTGCGGAACTTAATATTTGGGGTTTATCACAAGGGTAAATACAAGGGGTGGCAGCTCTCGGGTCTCGTGTAAACACACTCGAGATCTGACTTGCCACAGATTTTTAAATTTGACACTTTTCTCAAGGTCAGGACATTTATTGCAAAAACTGTTCATAGCCGAACAGGGAATATTAATATTCAACTTTGAAGCAACAACAATGAAGAAAATTCTAGTTCTCATTGGAACAATACTTTTAAGGTTTAAAAATCTGTTTGATAATTCGTACTTCCTTCTTAAAGCCAAGACATTTTTTGGAAAAAAAATATAATGCCGTCAGCAGAACAAGAGGATTAGCTTAATATTCATATCCGGATAGAGAATATATTCATATTCATATCGAGAATATTCATATTCATCGTTGGGCCAATATAATTCAAGAAAAATTTTTTTCTTCCAAAGAAAAACCATAAGGAGTAATTACTCAATAATTATCATCGTTATCATCATCTCCAGAGAAGGTAGAAAACCCACATCTAAGAATTAGAATCTTCTCAGAAAAGAGATGAAAAATGAAGATATTAGGCGGGAGACAGCTCATGAGTCTTCCCCTAACAACATAAATGTGCGTGACGGAATAAAATTTAGGGGAGATTCTGATTACATGAACATTGGAATAACAGATTCTTCTTGAGATATTAGGGTCTTTAAGACCCTAGGCTTTAAGAATTCATGAAACTGGCACCTAATAAAATTTGACCTTTAAGACAAATGAAATAATAGAAAATAAGAGAAACTGAAGGAATTCTTAAGTGCCTGGAAGCTGTAGAGAGTCAGATAATAATTTTCATTACTTTATAGAATTTGATTTTAAGGGGCATTTTTAAGATGTAAAGGGGTATTTCATTGTGAGTAGCGGAATTCTTCAAGGGTTTTGAGGAATAAAAAATAAGAAATACTAAATCAAGGAAACTTGAATGTCACTTAGTCCGAATTTTGTTTTTCACAGTTTTGAGAAATTGTATTTAGAGGGTTGTTGGATTTATTTAATCTGTTTGAAATAATTAAAGAAGACATAATAGAAGAAATTGTAATGACCCTAACTTGCAGTAATGGGTGCATTTTCCTGATAATATGAATTTAGATAATAATCCAAAAACGGTGAGGAAATAATTTAATTCGTCTTTCCAATACCCCAAAAACAAAAAATATATATTTTTGAGGCACAATCAATTCTCCTTTTCCAACCCTAAGAGCTTAGAGGATAATTCAAAGTAACCACCAATTCTCCTTGTTCAATCTCAAAACGTACAAGATATTTTTGAACCACGATGGATAACCCTTTTCTAACACCCTGAAACTTGAGAAAAATATAAATAATAACATAAAGAATAGCAGAAAAATTTTAAGTGACCGGAAGTTGCCGGGACTTTTTTCTTGGTTTTAAGAAATTGTATTTAAGGATAATGCATTTTTTAGAACGTATTTTGAAAGATGAAAAAAATTATAGAAGAAATTTCAATGACCCTCACTTGCAAATGAGGGGTGCACTTTCCTGATAATGTGAATCTAGATAATAATCCAAAAACCATAAGAAAATATCTAAATACGTCTTTTCCAAAGTCCAAAAACCCAAAATATTTTCAAGACATAATCAATTCTCGTTTTCCAACACTAAAAATACAATATTTTAAAACCTCCAACAATTCCTCTTTTCCAATTCCGAAAACGTGATAAATATGTTACAAGCCCCTATCTATTCCTCCTTTCCAACACCAAATACTTGTAGAAAAATATCTAAGAAATCCCATTAATTTCCCTTTTCAATTAACAAAGTCTGAAATTAAATTACGCTCACTTGCAGATAAGGAATACAATTTGACGACAGAATTTAGTGTTTCTCGAATTTTACTTAGGGTTGTCGGGATAATGGATATAAACATTTATTACTTCAGAGGGTTTTATTTTTACGGTATTTTTAAAGTGTTGTGAAGCATTATTTTAGGGTTTGTGGGATTCTTCAAGAGGTTTGAAGAATAAAAATTAATAAAGCAAGGAAATTTTGATGAATCGAAGGCAGAATTTTCTTTTTCAGGACATTAAGTAATTTTATTCAAGGGGTTAATGGATTTTCTAAAACGATTTTTGAAATATGAAAGAAGACTTAGAAGAGCAATTGTAATGACCTTCACTGGCAGATAAGGGTTGCACTTTCCTGACGATGTAAATCTATATAGTAATCCAAAATCCCGAAGAGAAAATTTTAATTCGCCTTTTTCAACGGCAAAAAACTTATAGAAGATAATTTTGACAACCCCTTTAATTCCCCGTTTCAAATCCTCCAAACGTAGAAGATATTTTCAAATCACTATAGATTCTCCTTTTCCAGCACCAAAAACTTCAAAATATTTTCAAGGAACAATCAATACACCTTTTCAAAATCTAAAAACTTAGAGGTAATTTTAAAACCTGCAACAATTGCCCTTTGCCAATCACGGAAACGTGAAAAAATATGTTTAAAGCCCCAATCAATTTCCCTTTTCTAAATATTTTCAAGGCAAATTAATTATACTTTTCCAACCCTAAACAGTCAGATAATAATTCAAAACCCCCAAAATTCTCTTTTTCCAGTATTACAAACGTAGAAAATATTTTTAAAATAATCAATTCTTATTTTCCAACTAAGAAAACTCAAAATATTTTCAAGGCACAATCAATTCTCCTTCTCCAGCCATAAAAACTTCGAGGATATTTTAACACCACCAGCAATGACCCTTTTCCAATCCCAATAACATATACAATTTTTTTCGCCATTAAGTTCCCTTTTTTAGCACATAAAAAGAGAAGAAATACATTTAAGACACTCTATAAATTACCCTTTTAATTCCCAAAAATCTAAAATTAAATCATCCTCACTTGCAGATAAGGGTGCACTTCAAAAACAGCGTGTAGTGTTTCTGGAATTTTATTTTGCGTTTTGGGGATAATTTAAGGGTGTCGAAAGATCTTTTTATGGGTTTAGGCTTTTTTGGCGGGGTTAAATTTAAGAAACCGGAAGTGCAGGTACCGCTAGGGGTGGCCGGCGTGTCACGATAAGGTAGGATAGGAGCCTAATGTGACAGGGCATACGCCGCGCGCTGACGCCGTGTGACGGTTGTACGCGACGGTACCGCGTGTCTTTTGGGGTGCCGGTCCAACTCTAGACTGCGCGGTTGGCCACTCTCTCTCGCGCTTCTCGCCGCCTGCTCGTATCGATTTTTCCGCGCAGCCTCCGCGGCCGGTATACCATGTAACAGTCTCTCCTAGTCTCTCTCAGTCTCTCTGTGGAATCTCACTTGCTCTCTTTCATTCTCTTGTCTCACACAGTCTCGTCCTTTCGTCCTTTCGTCCTTTCATCCTTTCAATCCCTTTCTTAGGACACAGAACACATGGTTGATAGCTTTTAGTCCATCCCAATCTTTATCTTCCTTTGCCGGTCTACAGGAGCTGCAAGTCTGCAAGTGCAGATTCAAGACCTTTCTCCGCTTTGTTGATGAGAAAAAAGAGCATATGGGGTTGATCTTTTCAATTTACTGTATTCCTTCATCGGCAAATGAATCGAATTCGTCTTAATGTTATCAATTTAAATTCAATATCAATTTAAATTCGAGGGCTCGGACTCACTTGAGAGATGAAAAATTAGTCAGATAGGTGCTGCGCGCCAAGGATTTTGTCACCTACAAAGACGTTAATTAATTCGTTCTGAGCTCCCCCTCCCGCAATTTCCCTATTCTACTCCCCTCCCCCATTCCCCTACTTCCAGTCCCCTCACTTCACCCAGGCCCCTCAAACCAAACTTCTTCCTCCTCTACTTCCTCCTCCCCACCGCTTCCACAGTATTCCCCTTCTCATGTTTCCCTTTTCATGCCCTCATTTCTTCTCATCATGATTTCTAATTATTTCCCCTACTTGCCCCCACTTCACCAACACTCATCCAACCACACATCACCCATTTCCACTCAACCCCCTCATCACAATTCACCTACTTTCCATCGCCTCACTTCACCCACTGCTTGACCACTCTTCCACAACTTCTTCATCCTCCACATCACCCTCTCCACATTTACACAGCTAACAGTCCTCTTCCCCTACTTCCCTTCTACAGCCCTCACTCACCCAGCCCTACTCATCAGCAAAACCCTACTATCCATCCCCTCAATTTCCCCACTCCACACTTCCAATACTACCCTCCCTTATTTTCCCTTATTGTCCCTACTTATTCATCCCTAATTTCGCCTCACCGTAATTTCCCTCCACTTGTTACGCATCACTTCTCATTGGAAAAACAATACGATGCAGGGACGAAAACCTGATCGAAACTATAGAGGTTTTTGCCCAGGGCTACGAAACCCTGAACATTAGTCTAAGTAGGTGCCACGCGCATATAAAAAAGGGTTTTGTAACCTACTAGGATGTTAATTAACAGATTTTACGCTCTCCCTCTCGTACTTTCCCTATCCTGCTCCCCCTCTTCACCTCTCCATCAATAATTCTGATCCTCACCCTTCCCATCCCCTACTGCCTCCTACCCTCTCCTTTCTTTCCCGTACAAATTCGTTTCCCTAATCACTAAAACACCTTCCTCCCATACTCCCATCACTTCTCTACTTTCCCACACCTCACATCCCTGTCCCCACTTACTCGCACTGCCCTACTACCAGTCCCCTCACTTCCCGGTTCCATCCCTTTCATAATTTCTCTCATTTCATCTACTTCCCCTAATGTCTCCACTCTTGCCCTACTTTCCCGCCCCTTTTCCCAAATACTGCCCCACCAAAATTATAGTATATAAACTTAAAGTTCAGTAGTATTACAATAAAAAAGTTATAATAATGTTATGAAGACTTCATATCCCTATAAATAGATTAGTATTTTGATTTTTTCCCACATTCTGTAAAAAAAAATCAACAAATACAAAGTTTCTTTCACAATTTTTGAAATTACTACTACTAGCAAAATCATTCAACATTTTTAAAGCGTTTTGGTTTAAGCTAAGATATTTGAAAACATTCAAAGGGATTTCAGAGGATCTCCAAATGTTTCAAAGCATTTTTAAGAAATTGCCACGGATTTTACATGATTTCATGAGATTATCAATTTAAGATTATTATCAATAGGGTATTTTAATGAATTTTCCAGGATCTGAAAAGATTTCATGGAACTTCAGACATTCAACTGCGGGATTTGAAACGATGTTAAAGGTTTCAAGGTATTTAAAAATATTCCAAGGAATTGTCAGGAGTTTAAAAAATTTCAAGGGGTTTCAAAAGATTTGAAAGGATTGGGAATAGTTTACGATATTTTAAAGCAAGATTTAAGAGATTAAACAAACTTAAAAGAGGAATATCATCAGATTTCATTTAACTTCACAGAATGTTAAGGGATATCATAATATTGTATGATTTTGAAGGAATTGGAAGACTGAAGGATGTTTTCAAATATTCCCAAAGTTATGTCCAAAGCCTTTAAAGAATTGAAAAGATTTTAGGGTACTAAACAAAAATATCCATAAAAACGAAGTCTTGACATAATTTTTGAAATTACTACTTCTCACAAACTCATTCAACATTTTTCGGTTTATCACGTTTTCCACTATCTTTTAAGTATAGGTTTTGGACTCACTTCAGAGATAAAAAATAGTGTTTTCTAACTTAAAAATTTTAAGAGTATTGAAAATGGACTTCAATATTTATTTAAAAAGTTATCGTTTAGACTATCAATTATCGAAATTTATATTTATTTACTGCAGGCTTTATCGTATTTTCCCTACATTCCTCTTTTCTCGTTTCTCCACCTAAATGCGGACTGAATTAATGGATCCCAATAAAAAAATCTAACTACTTATAGTTGAAAGTTCACTCTTTTCAGCTGAAAAGTCCCCAATTAAATTTTCGGTTAAAAATTTGATTATTAAGTTCAGAATTAAATTATTTTGTTGAAAATTCCAGCATTCTATTATGAAGCCTTTGTTAACAAAGCAACTTTTGTTGAAATTCTTCTGCTTGGTTTGAAAATTTCATCTCTTTCTGTAGAAATTTCAACTTTACTAGTTAAAAATGCAACTGTCTGGTCAAAATTTATCTGTTTCGGTTCAAAATTAACTTTTTTGTTGAAAACTCAAATGTTTTACAGGAAATTTGTATTTTTGGTTTGAAAATTCGACAATTCGGTAGCAAATTTAAATATTCGGTTAAAAATGAATGTATTCTGTTGGAAATTCGACTTCTTTAAGAGACTATCAAATTTGTTGGTTACAAATTCAACTGTTTAGTTTAATATTGATCTGTCTCAGTGGATTAATCAGGTATATTGTTGAAAATATCGTTTTTGTTGCTTAAATCCAACTAATACTTATTTTAAATTAAAATCTTTTTTTGTTGAAATATCAACTATTACATTTGTTATTAAAAAAAGACAAGAAAAAAGTAAAATTGTGCTAATAGTGGCGTGAATCCAAGCTCTGAAATTTGGACTTGTTTTATAAGAATCTTTGTTTGGATTTCAAATGCAGACCATTATCATCAAAATTTTAGAGATACAAAATATTCAAGCGGAAATTGTATTATTAAAATCATACTTAGAGATGGTGCAACGGGTTTTATGGCAGGTTTATTCAAATTTTCAGCCTGCAGGAATTTACTACAGCTAATCTCATCGTCGCCAGAAGCCTTAATTTTCATTGCATATTATAATAATCTGCAGCCTCACTAGGGGGCCGTGCAAAAATTACGAAAAGATCTTTTTATTGCGAAAATCAGTTGAACTAAAGAAAACAAGACGAATTTTAAACAAAATAGTGGAATCTTAAACTAAAACAGATTCGTTTCAATCACACAGTTCCATGTTTGATAAAAACAGATAAATTTCTACCAAAGGAGAAGTATTTTTAAATCAGAAAAACGAATTTTTAACCAAACAGAACAAATTTCAACCAAATAGTGAAACTTTCAAACAAAAAAGATAAATTTCAAACCAGGAACATCAGTTTTCTACCAAAAAGACGAATATTTAAGAAAATGCATAAATTTCGAACCAAGCAGTTGAAATTTCAACTAGAAAGGATGAAGTTCCTACCGGAAAAGGAATAGTTAAATTTTCAGTTGAAAAAATTAATTTTCTATCAAAAAGATGAATTTTCAACAAAAAGTGTAATAGCTGATATTTCAACCAAAAAAGAAAAGTTTTTAATTTAAAACAAAACAGTTGATTCCTTAACTGGAACAGATTATTTTTGAAAGAAGCAGTTGTATGTTTAATCAAACAGATTAAACATCTACCAGTAAAGACGAATTTTCAGCAAAATACATGAATTTTTTACCAAATAGTTTTATTTTCATCCAAAAGGATTAATTTTGAACAAAATGCATAGATTTTCTACTAAAAAGATCAATTTTCTACAAAAAAAGGAATAGTTGAATTTTCAATTAAAAAATTAATGTGAAAAAACGAGTTTTTGACAAAAAACCCCCCCCCAAAAAAACACCAAAAATACTGTATGTAATTTAAGCACGGCCTCTAAGCTCAATTTTTTATCCTTTTGACAATGAAAATACGACATAGGCTTGTTAGGGTGGCCGTAAAATTTAATTTTTAAAATTTCCTAACTCAGCCCTAATCTTTCCCGGAATTATTTTTCATTTTTCTTGGCGATTAATATTCAAAGAACAGCATTTTAATTTCGTAACGTTTTTACCATATAATATTTTATGAACGGAATAAGACTATTTCAGATTCAAATTTAAAAACTTTGAATTTATTTCCTTGTTTTAAACAAAAATATGACTCTTCTACCATAAAAGATGAATTTTCAATCTAAAAGGAAGAATTAAAAAAAAACAGTTGAATTTTCGACCAAGAAAGATTACTTTTCAACTAAATAGTTAACTTTTCAACAGAATAGTCGAACTTTAAACCAAATTGTTGAATTTTCAACCAAATGTTAGAATTTTTTTACCTAAAATGATGGATTTGACATAAATAGTCAAATTCTTGAAAAAAAAGTTAACTTCAAAGAATTACCGCTGTGGTTTTTATCAAATAGTTGAATTTTTGAGCTGAAAAGTTGATTTTTCCAGAAAATTTATTTTTAAACTCAAAGAGATGATTTTTCAACAAAAAAGTTAATTTTCGATCAAGAATATTGAATTTTCAACAACAAAAATAAGTCTCGTCGAAAAATGTACCTACTACACAGTTGACATTTCAACAAAGAATATGAAATTTCGACCATAAAAGATGAATTTTTAAACGAAAGACATTAATTTTCAATAAATGAGATACTTTCTACTGAAACACAAATTTATAAACAAATAGTTGAATTTTCAACCTACAAAGATGAATTCTCAACTTTAATTTTCTGCCAAAATAAAAAATTAACTTCACTTTTCTACAAAAATAGTTCAATGTTCGACCCAGAAAGAATTTTCGTCAAAACAGTTGAATTTTAACCAAAAAGGATGTAAATTTACAGAATGTATGTTCAAATCTAGTATATCTAAATAGACAAGGAGAAAAGCGGAAGTTTTTTGAGAATGGGGAAAAAGGGGATTTTGTAAAAAAAAGGGAAAACGCAGGAGAATAGGGGAAATATTGTCACCCTTGTAAATGTAACGTCTAAAGATATATTTTTTCGAGATCTAATGAAATTTTGCCTTGCTTGTCCAATACATCCAAAGAGATTTCATACGTAAATGAAACAAATTTTAAAAAATAAAAATAAACCAAATGTTAAAAAAAAACATTTTTGCTCATTTCTAAGAAATTCGAAGTTCAAAAAGAAGTTATATTTTTAAAAATTTTAGTTTTTGTTAGCACTGAATACCACAAACTGCAGATAAAAATAAGAATAAAGAAACAATTTAACCAATTAGCTAAGCTCACTATCTTGTTAATTAAATAATATTTTAACTTCCAATTAAAAATTTTTTAATATGCATTAAAATAAAACTTCCTCAATTTGAGAATGTGATTGTGATTTTTAACAATATTTTTCGCGTTTTTTTTAAATTAAAATTTCTGCAATATATTAGTGTTGTTTATTTCTCTGGATCGTTTTGTCAAAATAATGTATTTCAGCTAAATCGATAGAAATTGGGAAAATGTAATTGAAATTATTGGAGGACCGGTTGAAAAAATTAAGGAGGTTTATCTAATTTAACAGCGAACTGAGATCAGCTATTCGGGTAAATTGCTTCTTTATCTTGTTATAAAGTATGATTTTATAGGTTAATCAATTTTCACCAATAAATGGAAAATTCGAAAAAGTAATTTTTTGTATAAATATCTAAGGTTTTCATTTTCAGGTATTATGCAAATTTTTATTAGTATAAGTTTATATTATACATACCTTTAGTTTTCCTATAAATAATCCCTGATAAGGAGGTCTAAGTTGTCCTCGAAACATGTTGGCCCCCAGTAGCATAAAAAACTATTTTTTGTCTCTAATGAGCCGAAAAGGGGGTAGTTTGGAAATCTAATGTTGATTTGTGAATTTATATCATACTTTGATTTCGGTGGATAAAATTATTCATAACATAGCAGGTTTTACTTCGAACCTAAATAAAAATTGTTTGTTCTAAAGCGATAAACCTACTTTCATTTATTTGGGATATATAGAATAGTCCCTGAACAATGAACGACCAAGATTCAGGTATTCCCTGATCTAATATTGTTCTATTTTTTACTCAATTTCCTTCCAACTTCACATAAAGTTCACAATGTGTGCCCTGGAAAAATAAGTTTGCTTGACATTGATCTAGTTTCCAATTTTATTGCAACAGTATTACATACATCTAGTGACATAATACGTACTTATGAGAAAATGTGAAGAGGATTGGGTCGAAAAGATGATTTATCATAAAAGAGAAAAGACATAATAGTGCATGGGTCATATACCGTACAGTAAAGAGCATTCAGTCAATTGAAGGTCCTTTGTAGATTAAACTTCGAACATTACTAAAGCAAGCAGCAAAAAGAATTCGAAATTAGAAATGAGGGCACAAAAAGAAATTGTAGTGCTTCACATTTCAAGGCATCTTATTTTAAAAATCTTAAACTTTAAATAAAATTGAATTTTGAAAAACTGTAACTAAAAATAA
Organism: Andricus quercusramuli; assembly: GCA_932178445.1. Classification (NCBI taxonomy): domain Eukaryota; kingdom Metazoa; phylum Arthropoda; class Insecta; order Hymenoptera; family Cynipidae; genus Andricus; species Andricus quercusramuli. Next base: position 40,963 of record CAKNXH010062314.1, read on the forward strand.
AATTGAATCAAAGCTAATTTACTTGATTCAAATAAATAATCGTACCGAATACACGTTTAATCACGTATTTCCACAATCCAAAGAAATGTTTCAATCTAAACCAAAAATATGAAATTATTGAAGCAAATTAATCATTATTTCTGTCAGTGAAATTATAATTAAGTGGAAAAACGTTGCCATTGGCTGAAAGAAATTAGAAATTTAAAAAGTAGGTAGTTGACATAATCAAATGTCACTTTAATTCAAGGAAATACCGCCAAACGGGGTAATTTCAGACATGTGGGGTAAATTTAAACACCCTTGAATTCTCTAAATTGAAAGGATAAATTACTAAAAACTGTTCCAAGAATCTGGAATCATTCCAAGTCTTACCTGGTTCTAAATTCTGGTTAAAACCACCCACATTTAGTAATTTAAACTATCAATTTAAGAATGTTCGAATTAATTCTAAATGTCCGAAATCACCCCGTTTGACGGTATTCCCTCCAAGAAAATTAATGTCCATAGACTGAAGTAAAAAATTTGTTTGATTGTAAGAAGTGATTCCTTGCTTTAAAGATGCAGAACCTAAATTTTAATAAATATTACTTTGAAAAAAATAGATGTCCAAGAAAATTTTTTTTTCTTTTGTTCTAGATGCAATATATTGTTCAACATAAGCATGCACTAAAATTGACAAAATATTAATTGATTCGATGAACCAAATACTAGATTTTAGGGTATTTACTCATTTTCGCCCACCAATTTCTTGACTCTTTCCCAGTGTTTCCTGTTTTTTCCCCGGTTGTAAATATTAAATCTTCTCTTACTAGAAGCGTGAATACAACGCATTTGACATAACGACGTCTTAATTATCTGTGAAGATTTAGTTAACATGACAGTGGTTATTTTTTATAAGCATAACTTAGGTTAACTATTTTGGAACTGTAACTGTTAAATAATTCATAGATATAATTTTTAATATGTTTGACATCAGCGATACATTTATTACTAATTATTGAAATGCAATTACAAAAAAACAACATTTAATCCTATGGTATGATAATTTAATTATATCTCTACTTTTTTTGAATTCTTTGAAATCTTTATAAGATTTAAATTATTATTTTTCAATCTTTTCAAAACTTCTAAATACATTTTAAACCTAATCGAACTCTGTCTACAATTTTATAATCTTGAGATGTTAAAAAATTTCTTTTCTTTCTTTTACACTCTTTTTTGATTTTTAGGAAATCATTTGAAACATTTTAAAACCTTTTTTAATTTTTTGTACTATTAGAATTCGTTTTTCAAAATAAAAAACATATGAAATTTTCCCATTAAGCTTAAGAAAACTTTGATATTCAATTGAAGCCTTTCATCAATCTTAAAACGTTTCTAAATGTTTTTAAATTTTCTAACCCAAAGATATGAATTTTCATTAAAAATTTAATTTTAAACCAAATAGTTGAATCTTCATCCAAATAAGAATAATTTTCTACTAAAAAAACAATTTTTAACAAAGTAGTTCAACTTTGAGGATTTTTTAACCGAAAAACATGAATTCCCAATGAAAAATGTAACAGTAGATACTTCAACTGAAAAGATTTCAATTTTAAATCAAGAAAAGCTAAAGTCATATAACAAGACGAATTTTCAATAAAATATTTGGAAACTCAATCCGTGAATATGAAACTTAAAAAAAATCAGTATCAACCAAGTAAATGAATTTTCTAGAAAGCAGATATATTTTCAACCAACATTAGTTTTTTTTTACCAAAAACGAAGAATTTTTAACAAAATATATACGTTTTCAACTAAAAAAAGGTCTACTCTCAACCAAAAATAGACTAAATGAATTTTCAGTTTAAAAATTAATTTGACTGGCTTTCAATAGAATAGCTTAATTTTTAACCAAGAAAAATGAACTTTTAAGAAACTGCAGTCAAATTCATTCAGAAAAGCCAAATTTTTAACAAAATAGTTGAATCCTCCACAAAAAATTGCAATTTTAACCGAAAAAGTGAAATTTCTATATTAACAGAAGAATTTTCATACATCTTTTAAACTAAATCAAATTACTACTAAAATTTTGAAAAATCTCTCAAAATAAAAAAGATTCCTCAAAACTTTCCAGATTCTTCTTAGAAATTTCGAGAAATCATTTGATGCTTAAAAAAATATTTTTTGAAAATAGCATATAATTTACAATTTTCCTGGGAATATTAAGACAAAAGTCCTTTTTTCTTGAAACCTTTCAAAATTCTTAAAAAATTCGACACTTTGTTTGCAAAATCTTCCGAAACTTACATTTTGTTTAAATTTTTAAAAATACTTTCAGATTTTGAATTTAAAAAAAATCTATTCAAAAATTCTGAACCTACTAAATAGCTTTCAAGATGATTCCAATTTTTCCTGAAATTGTTTAAAAATTTCGCATCAATTTCTAAACCTTGTAAATATCTTTTAAAATTGTGGTACATTTTCTTTTATTAAAAATTCTGCATAATTACAACAATCGCCTTAAAATCTTTTGAATTCTCGTTTCCAAGAGAATTCAAAAGACTTCACGAGAATTCAAAAAATAATTCAAATAATTCAAAGAATTTCAAGAAGACACAAAATGTTGCACACCTGAGTGGATAACCCCTTGGGGCTTCGGATTACAAAGGGAGACATACAATTTTAAATTTTAGTTTCGGTTCATAATTTTTGTCATGAAAGCTCATTACCTGATTAATTTTTGACAAAGCTGTAATATTCAATTTTTCTCCGTTCTCGAGAAAGTCGACTTTGAAATATCTGCCACAAGCCATATAGAATTTGGCAAAACATACTTTAAATCGGCCGGTTCATAGCCGAACCTTCAGAAGCAAAAATTTCTTTGATGCAAAAAAATCAGGTGTTTCCTAATAGACACTTTTAAAAAATCTTTTTCTTATCAAATTTTTTTCATTATAAAAACAATATCATTCATATAATATATAATTCTTTGCGCATTGCGCAATTTGCGCATTGCTGGTCTCCTCTTGTCAGTAAGAAAATATTGGAAGATTTTAAATTCTATTTTATTTTTTAATATAAACCAAGGAGGTATGTTGAACAAAAAGAAATTATAACAATGATTAACTCTTTGACATAAAAATAACGTAATTAATATACACATACAAAATATTATTTGCAAATTCAATCAATGAGGATTAAGTAGGATTTACAAAGTTGGGACAGCGAGTTTTAATTCTAAGTAGTGAAGCTCCGCATATAGTCAGACAATGAGGGGTAACACAATTCGCAGCTTTCACTGGAATATTCCAAGTTATATTATTAAATAATATTTAGAGCCCAGTTTAAATAATTTGAAAAAATAGTAATAGAAAGATGAAACAATGATTCGTGAAGAAAAAACATGTAAAAATAATAAAAACATCACTTTTGGGTCAAAATTTAATCCTAATTTTTTGAAATGATTATTTGTTGTAATAAAAGAAGGTTGAAAACGAAACTCAATATTTATGAATTGAAATCATGAAATAAAATCCTCTCGAATCCTTTAGAACACCTTAAAAACTATTAAAATCGTCAGAATCCGCTGACAACCCTTAAAATCTGCTGAGATCCTCTGATTTCTGTAAAACTCCTCAATCTTTTTCAATTCCTTGAAGCCTCTGAGACTCCTTAAAATCCATGGAAATCTCTTCAAACTCCATTACATTCATTCAGTTGAATTCTCTAGAAATCCGTTCGAATCCCACAACATCATTTAAATATCAATGATATCCTGGATAAGTTTTTTTAATTCTTTGAAATTTTCTGAAATCCTACAAAATTATTTTAAAATTCTTAAAATTCAAGTTAAACTTCTTGGAATCTGGTAAAATATCATTAACTCTGTAAAATCCTTTGAAATCCCTGAAATATTTTACTTTTTACGAAATTACTAGAAATCTTTTAAAATATCCTAAAAGCTATATAATCCTTGGGAAGCTCTCCAATTCTCTCAAATCCCTTGAAATTGCTCAAAATTTCACAAAGATGGGGCCTGCAAAAGTTTTTCAACTCATCTAACCAAAAAAATAAAATTTAAATCTATGTCGATAAATTGAAGACCAATATTATCGTCCCAAAAAAATTTTTTAGTTGAATTTTCATTCCAAAAAGACAAATTCTTTAGAAGACAGTTTAATTTTCAATCCGAAAAGTTGAATTTTCGACAAGAAAGTTCATTTCCAGCCAAGAGAGATGAATTTTCGTGTCAAATTTTTGATCAAAAAAGATTACTTCAACAAAATATTTGGATCTTCAACAACATAATTAATTTTTTTAACAAAATAGATAAATTTGTAACCAATTAGATGAATTTTCAACTGAAAAAGATAATTTTTCAATTGAAAATGAAATTGTAAAATTTTCAGTTTGAAAAACAAGTTTTCCAAGAGAAAAACACGAATTCTTAAACAGTTTAGTTCAACTATGAAAGACGAATTTTTAAGAAACTAGTTGAATCCTAAAAAAAATAAGTTTTCAAAAAACAAGATTAATTTTTTACCCAAATAGACGAATTTTCAACACAATAGACGGTCTTTCTATCAATTAGTTGAATTGTCTAGTTTGATTTTCTACCAAAGATGTTTCATTTTCTACCAGAAATATTAATTTTCATCAAAAAGGTTCATTTTCAAGCAAATAGTTTCATTTTCTACCAAATTGTTGAATTTTTGAGCCAAAAAGGCGAATTTTCCACAAAACAGCTGAATTTATGAATTATGAAAACAAATTGTGAATTTTATGAAAAAAGAATTATGAAAAGCCGAAAATATGAATTTTTAACAGAAGGTTATTTTAGAAATTAATTTATTACAAAGTAGTTTAAGTTTTAACTAAGTAGTTGCATTTTTGACCAAAGAACAGGACTTTTCGACAAGATAGTTGCATTTTCAACAAAATAATTAAAGTCTCAACCAATTTGTAGAATTTTGAACCAAACGAGAAGAATTCCGAACCGAAAATATAATGGTGGATTTTTCAACAAAAAACAAAAACAAGAAAGAAACTTTTAACCAAGAATAGTTGGCTATTCTGTATTTAAGTATAGGTAGGAAGGCTAGCTCAGTGTCACGTGAAATTTTGGGGGGGTTTGTGGCACAGAAATATAAAAAATTATCACAAGAGAGAGGGGTGAGTCAAAAATCGCTGAAAATAACGTCATGCATTATGTGGACGCTCCCACAGTACTTTATCATAGTATTCTTCAAAAAAGCTATTAAATCATGGAAGTGGGTAAAACTAAATTTTTATAAGAAAAAAAGAAATTTCAATCAGAATATTTCAATTTAAAAATAAATAATTTAATTTTCTACCACAGCAGTTTACTTAAATTTAAGATTTAAAGAAAATTTTCATAATTTTCAAAGACTTACGTTTCACAATTTTTTGGCAACGACCCATAACTGAGCTCGGCATTTTTTCATATAATTCATTCCATTGATCAGTCATATAATATTGAATTACTCATTTTCATTTTTCCATATGCAATTATAAAAAATTAAAAATAAAAGTCCTTCCTCGTGGATAATTTACGACCATGAACTCATTTCAATAGCATTGTTCACACTCACATATGTTTATGTGTATAAATGTTGAAATGTATGCACAATGTTCTGTATTGATTGCTTACACGTAAATTATGTAGACGTCGATTGTTTC